>JAFVLL020003278.1:20996-58496 GCA_021397915.2 Tor tambroides | reverse complement strand
ATTCTTTTATTTATTTATTTATTTATTTATTTTTTGGAATCCAGAATTCCCCCAGTCTTGATTATAAAAACTCCATGGTTTTTATAATCAATATGCACTTTTCTAGGTTCTTGTCATGCTCTAGAATATTTTATCGGTTAAAGGGATAGTTCACTTTGAAATTAAAATTTGATATCTGTCAGCTTATCCCAAGGGCATCCAAGATGTAGGTGTCTTTTTTTCTTCAGTAGATCCAATTTTGATATTTTTAGGTCAAACCGTTCTAGTCTGTCATAATGGCAGGTACAGGTCACTGTCTCTATAGCAGGGAAAAAAGAACATGCACAGAGAAATCTAATTAAACAATTCCACATCGTAACTACACATTGATGGCCTAAGTACACGAAAACGAGCGGTTTGTGTGAAAACGAACAGTATTTATATCGTTTTTTACCTCTTGTACACAACCATGTCCAAGTGATCTGAGTGCGCGATCTGAGTCTCTCGCGCGTATACGTCACTCATTGTTTACACAAAGATTTCTGAGTGTTACCTTTCACTGTGAAGATCTAAACATATTTAGACGTACAGGACATCGCAATGGAAGACGATTTTGACGTCTTACCTACAATCTCTGTTCTGTGTAAACAATGAGTGACGTATACGCGCGAGAGATCACTTCCGGCGCTTTCCGGCGCTTGCGCAGACTAAGCCAGAGCGCGTGCGCACACGTCACACACCGGATGCGTGCGCGCACTCGGATCACTTGGACATGGTTGTGTACAAGAGGTAAAAAACGATATAAATACTGTTCGTTTTCTCACACAAACCGCTCGTTTCGTGTCTTAGGCCATCAATGTGTAGTTACGATGGGGAATTGTTTAATTTGGATTTCTCTGTGCATGTTCTTTTTCCCTCTTATAGAGACAGTGACCTATACCTGCCATTATATGACTGACAGACTAGAGCGGTTTGACCTAAAAATATCAAAATTGGATCTACTGAAGAAAAAATGACACCTACATCTTGGATGCCCTTGGGGTAAGCTGATAGATATTAAATTTTAATTTCAAAGTGAACTATCCCTTTAAAAATTGTGAGTAAAATATATTTTCAAAAACTATTCATTCTCTTTCAGTAAATCACAAATGACTGGAAAAGTCTTGCAAGCTCGTTGTTTAAAAAGACTGAAAACCCGGAAAAAGATTTAGCTCTTAAAACATGGATGGAATTGCGGAATCCAAGAAGAAAAGACTGCTATGTAATATGAAGTCTGCATGTAACCGTTTTCAGATACACAGAAACTCAAAGCTCTTCACTTCAAGTTACCAAAATAAAAGTCTGGCTTGACTAAATTATGGCAGAATTATATTACTATTGTGCAGTAAATCGTACTCAAAGAAATAATTAAAAATAATATTACAGTTTATTAAAATGATTTTTTTAAGGAATCTCACACAATTTTTGTCCATGTTTTAATTTACACAGAAGACCTTTGTTATGCAGTACTTTGCCAGAAAAACAAAGGAATTGTTACATTTTCATTACATTATATTTTCTTAAAGTTTTATGTATTAATTTGATTACGACCATTTTTGATACTATATCTATATTCATTCATAAAACAATCCAATAAATAAATAAACAAATGAATTTCTGAAAATAAACTATATACATTTCATATGGCACTATTACCCCCGGTTTCACAGACAAGGCTTAAGACTAGTCCTAGACTAAAATGTAAATCTGAGCTGTTTCAACTGAAAGAAACTTGCACTGACTGATCTTTAAATATATCAGTGCCTTTGTTTTGTCTCAAGATGCACACGAGTAGTGTTTTCTCCTAAGGCATGTTTATAAAAATGACTTAAATGTCCTAATTGAACTATGGCCTAATCCTGGCTTAGTCTAAACCCTGTCTGTGAAACCGGGCCTTATTTTTACAATTTGAATAAATTATGAAGTTGTTGAAATTCTATAAACTCAATTTATAAAACAATTTTTGATTATAAAAAAAACAAAACAATGGAAAACACAGAATTTGGGAAAAAATCAAATGGATTTCATATCAGCTGATCTAGACTGTTATCCATTTACATTCCCTTTACATGTTGGGTGTCAGTCTATTTCCTGAAGTGTTATTAACAGGCTTCATGTGGTACAAAAGCACTGCGGTTTCTTCAGAAAACTGGCTTTATGATTAACTCAGAACACCGCGGAGCAACTGACTAAACTGCATTCCTTCACAAAAACAAACCCTGATGCTGGGAATGAAATCCAGCCTTCAGTTCTGTCTGAGAGTTTTTCACGCACATTTTGTTTAATAAGACGTGGCTTCGCATCTTTGAAAGATAGAAGCTGAAGATCTTCCAATAACCTTCACCTGACTTCACATAAGTTGACTAAACTCTGTGTGGTTGTTCTTGTGTTTCCTAACCGTGAGGAGCGGATCTGGACGGGCCCTGCGGCAAGGAAATCTGCAGGACGGGTACAAGCATGTCTGTTTGCCAGACTCGCACGCTCAGCACTGAGACTGACACACATAGTTCAGGTTACCTATTGAGTCTCAACAACAACCAACAGCCTCTATCCTCAAAACACACTGCATGCAACAAGCCACTCGCTTCAGTTCTCCTCCTTTACATCTCAACCGGTGGCTCCCAGGTCTGTTCTGAGGCCAAAAAACAAGGTGCTACAAATCATATGATCATGCTTATTTATAATAGCAGAATAATGCATTATATATTTTCATAAATAATAAACTGGTTGGATGTTGTGTTTTAATGCATTATTCTTAAAGGTGTGTCAATGAATAGATAAGTATCGTAATGCATTATTATTATTATGAAGTATTATAATGCATTAACTGTGGTTACAATAATTCATGAGCTCACGCAATGCAAAATGTGCATTATAAGTCATGCACAAGTCATCAATTTAATGCATTAAAATATTTTGATAAAGCATTATATATAAAGGCTTGAAGTGAAGTGTTAGACTTTTAAATCAGCTTTTAAAGGGAGGAAAAAATGTGGCAAAATTCATAAACATGAGTGTTTGATTTTAAGGACATTTACTTTTTATAACACAAACTGTTAAATGCAGTAATCTATAATATGACTAACAAGATCCAATGCAACACTGTCAACCAGACAACTATTAAGAACAAGAGCGAGATCTTCTGATTCCTGGAACAAGTCCAGCAACACATATTTGATGTGCCTTCTCCCATAATGCATCCCAAAACGCACATTTCCTTCCTGCGATCTCCTGATATGCTTCTACGGAGCTCTAAATGTATTTATTTCTCCAAATCTGACTGTGATCTCAGACAGAATGACGTGAAGCCTGCTTTATTTTTCAGGATGAGATCTGATCTGAGAGCAGGTTTAACGTGGGCGGATCAGTGAGCATCGGATCTAATGTTACTCCAAACCACCTGCAGCAGTTCCACACCAAACACACTGCTCATAGTACAGAAACACATGGGATCTCATTTCTAATATATGATCGCTCACTTGGGAGCACTTCCTCTTAAGAGGAATGAAATTAAATGGAGAGCTAATGGAAACTGTTACTGAAGTCTACTGCTTCTCAGATGTTTCTCCTGGAAAAAAGACCTCAGTAATCTTGTTTATGTCTCCTCTAGATTTGCCAGATCACACTAGAGGATTTTATTTAGAGTTGTAAGCGCAGGAGCTGTAAAGGAGTTTTTGCGTTTCATTTAAGTATAAACTTTTCTCCTAAAACACCCAGATCATTTGTGACCCTGGACCACAAAAGCAGTCTTAAGTCGCTGGGGTATATTTGTAGCAATAGCCAAAAATACACTGTATGGGTCAAAATTATTGATTTTTCTTTTATGTCAAAAATCATTAGGATATTAAGTAAAGATCATGTTCCTTGAAGATTTTTTGTAAATTTCCTACTGTAAATATATCAAAACATAATTTCTGATTAGTAATATGCATTGCTAAGAACTTCATTTGGACAACTTTAAAGGTGATTTTCTCAGTATTTTGATTTGTTTGCACCCTCAGATTCCAGATTTTCAAATAGTTGTATCTCGGCCAAATATTGTCCTATTCTAACAAACCATACATCAATGGAAAGATTATTTATTCAGCTTTCAGATGATGTATAAATCTCAATTTTGAAAAATTGACATTTATGACTGGTTTTGTGGTCCAGGGTCACATTTGGTCTGGGAACAATCAGATGAGAAATGTTTGAGCTCATATTGAGATCTCTTTTGATCATAGGTTTCCCATAGGAAAGAAAAAAATGAATCATAACAAATGAGATTTATTTTCTATATCTCAAATATTTCTCAGAGACAGCAAAGAGGTCTAATGGAGGCCCTCAAGCTCGAAAGGATTCATTTCTCTAAGATTGATGCTTATACAAAAATCTGGGGCCCCTTCCTCACTTATCTTTGTAAGAATTCAAATCTGTTTGGCCACTTACGTAACAGATAACTTTGATATTTTATTGTTTTACTCCATTTTTAATCATTTGTTTGAGTATGATTACGTTTGGCTTCCTTTATAAGGTGTGTATCTGGTGCGTGTTTGTATTTTTTTTTTGTGTGTATTTTTTGCATTTTCCTTTGTGTGGTTAGTTCATGTATAGCATACTTTTTGCGGGATTTTGTTTTGTGTTTTCAGAAGAACTGTTATAATAAAGTATTTTAAAAAAAATGTCAAATGGAGAACAAAAGCTGAAGTCTACTGCTTCTCAGATATTTCTCCTGAGAAAAACACCCCATTAATCTCATCTACTGTAATTTTCCCACAAGAAATACAAATCAACCATATATGAAATCTGTTTTTCTATGTCTATCTCAGTTATTTCTCAGAGACAGCAAAGAGGTCAGATGACAAAAGAAAAAATGCTAAAGTCAGAAGTTGTTTTTTGAGAAAGTTCTCACATGCATCTCCTCTAGTGTTTGAGAAGAGATCTCAACATGAACTCGATTTCTCATCAAATGATCTGAGCTGCTCTCCGTTTCCATTTTACAGCTCCGTTCTCTTACTGCATTTTTATTTCTCCTGTAGAATTTAGCAGAAACAACTGATGCGATGTTCCTATTTGAACGAAACATAACTGAGACCTCCTTTAAGTCTCATCAGAGCCACAGCAGGAATATCAAACTGTAAAGCTCCCATCATGTCAGCACTACAGTAATAACGGACATCAGCGGACAGAAGGGCGATCATGTGACTGTGGCACACGCTCTGAATCCGTGATCAACAGGAATGCTGAGTGCGGAAAACCGCGGCTAAAAAACAGGATTAGCAGCTCAAATCAAGCCCACAGGACCTGAAAGAGACCCCCTGTCTGCGTGTTCCCAACAGGATATTCTACAGGAAAAGCTGTCAACACAAGGCATGCTGGGACGGAGGAAACTCTCAGAGCATTAGTACTCACATTGACTTTGAGTTTGCATTTGAAGGACACACTCGGACTGACATTCAACGCAACGTCACACACATAATAAACAAATAAACACACTCTCTGAATACAAACCTGTGCTAATAAACACCTCATATTCTATAAAATAATATTTCATATTAATAAATAAGAACAAATCAGAATCGCTATCATGAAGTCCATCTATATTAAAATTAACAGATCAATAAACTGAATGCTTATAGTAGCCTAATGTGGCATAGCACAGAAATTCATGATTCGTGGCATTTAAATGGTTCTTATCAGAATATCATGGTAATACTATGGTATATATATCAAAACACAACATGGTGAAAAGTATATAGATTATTTGTACATGAATATTTTAATATTTTTTTATTTCATCTATTGTGTACATATATTAATTATTAGTTTTAGTATGTCTTGTATACATATAATACAACAGAAAATAAAATAAGTGAATATATTTATATATAAAAAAATAATCTAAAATTACATATTTGTATAAAATTACATATATATATATATATATATATATATATACACACACACACAAAAAATAACATTCACGTTATTTTCGGTCTTGGTCTGGAAAGACAAATATTTATTCTGATATTAATAAATCTGATACTCATGTACAGTAGTACTTTGAAGATTGCCATGGTAAATAATACCATGGTGTTGGGTAAAATACATGTATTTATATCTTTTTACACACACACACACACACACACACACACACACACTATAGCCTATATATAAATATATATAAACAAGTCTTATGTCACTTAAAAATATATACTATAAGTCAGCAGTATCACGACTCAGTTTTGAGATTAGACAGTAAAACCATGGTATTTTAATATACTAACGGACTGATTGCCATATACCATGGTAAAATGTCTTTCCATGGTATGCTCCTACAGTAAAGCAATTAATATGGAAATAAACGAAAAATGAATAATATAAACATGATGCCACTTAGAATAAAAGTAGTATGGCAGTAAAACAGTCAGTGATTGTATGAAACGGTAATACTATATTACTATTTTATTACCATACTCATAAACCTGGTCCTGTCAGGTACTTCCAACGCGACTAGATTACAAAATAATAATTTTAAATAGTATGTTTTAATGGAAACGCAACTTGTATGCATTAAATGGCTGTGAAACACAAGCATTAATGTAAAAGATCCTCCGCATACCGAGCTCCGCAGCATCCATCCCGCCTCCCGCGCCGATCACCGCGTCAGCGTCCTCCGCGGAACATCCTCCAGCCGCGGCGCCCTCCATCAGATCCGGATCAAACGGGCCGTCGAGCGTTAAAACGAGCCAAAGGAGAGAAAAACGGAGCGAGCGTCATGATCTGCGTCCGCGGTGCGGCGGAGAGTCCCATTCGCGCGAGCGCTGCTGCTGCTACGTCAGCAGCGACGTCACCGGAGCGCTGCGACGTTATCTGAATATCGCCTTTCAAAACGACGTCAGACACGGAGGAATTTGCATATACTGTGCATAAAGCCGTTTAGATATAATTCAAATCATTTTAAGTTTAAAGCACTATAAAGCGCCTCCGATTTTCCTGTAAATTAGATATTTAGAGGACAAACTGAAAAAAGGAAAAAAAAGGGAAAACACTGTTTTTAAATGGGAAAATACCGCCCTCTACCGGATGAGCATCAAACTACAATACACTTGAAAACAGGTCAGAAAGTTAACTACTACTAAATCAATTAAAACATTTTTTAATACAGCTGAAATATAATTAAATTATTAGATGAAAAACTTAAACGTATTTCAGACTAACGTATTTACTAATTTTTGTTACTAAATGTATTAATTGGAAATAAATAAATACTAAAACTAAAACTAAAATTGAAATATAAATATAATATATAAATATAATCAAATAGTAATGCTTAAAAAATAAAAATGACAAAAGCATACACTTAAAATAAATAAATTCAAATAAAAATGAACACTGAAAGTATTAAAAAAAATAAATCAAAATGAATAAAAACTATTAAGTCATAATATAAATAATACCAACATAACCAGGTAAAAATGGCAACAGAAGTCACAAAATACCCCAAATATTTAAAATGTGAATTTCATTCCTTTATCTCTTGTTGAGTATTTACAACCAGCCAACCAACTAATTTTGAATGTAAATGCATTCATTATGCCATGTCTTGTGCATTTATTAGTTATTTTTACAATAAAACATTTACTGAAAAAAAGATTATTTGTTAGCGTGCATGTCATGTGACCATTAACCAACATTAGAGAACCGTGAATGCCTTAAATAAAATATTAATTATACTATTACATCATGGAAATAATAATAAAAACAGACTTCTGGACTTTAACTACTACATCTGATTAATAGTGTATTTATGAATTATTGATGTAGATTGGGCCACATTTCAGCAATGATATGCCAGAATTTATATCTCAATTTACCTGCACTCCCATATATGACATGATTTAATCTCTAAATAATCACTCAGTCTAGTAAAGGAAAACATTCATACTTTGTAAAAGAAGAGGCCACACAGGAAGTTCTGATGCTACTCTTTAATCATTAGAAATGCTTCTTCAGGTTCATCAGTGATTCAGTGCAGTTCAGCTCCTCTCCGCTCACGCGGCTGGACATCGCAGGGCTTTCCCAGAGAATTTGCACGCCAGAGGACATCAGGCCATCCCCACCTGAGCACAGGCTTGAGGAACGGCCGTCACAGATCTGGGCTTCACCCGCAACGTCCAGCCATCGACCAGAGAGGAGGCGGATATCTACAAACGCACGGGACGGAGATCGGGTTTGATCCAAAAGGCTACAGGTACTTGGGAAGATCCTTTTCAACAACCTGATGGGACAAAAAAACAAAATAAAACATTGGACTTTATTTTTACTTCATCTTTAATAAAATAAATGTAATTATTTCATTTTTATAAATATAAAAATCTTTTTTTATAAAATTTAAAACAAATACATTTAAATATTTAATAAAATAAATAACTGATTAATTTTTATAAATCTACAAAATGTACTTTTATAAAATTTAATATATATATATATATATATATATATATATATATATATATATATATAAATAAATTTAAAAATAAACAAATACATTTAATAATGATAATAAATAATTGTTTAATTTTTTATAAATCTACAAAATGTATGTTTTTATAAAATTGAAAAATACATTTAAATTTAAAACAAACAAATAATGTAATGAAATAAATGTAATTGTTTAATTTTTATAAATATCTACAAAATTTGTGTTTTAATAAAAATTTAAAACAAATACACATAAATGTAATTAATTTAATGAAAACATTTTATGCACCAAAATTTTAAACAAATACATTATACAAATATTGTATACAATTTTAGGAATTGTATTTAAAAGTTAATACATTAAGATGTTATGTATATTATAATTGTTATAAATCCATAATTTAAAACAAAAATAAATACATTTAATAAAATGTAATTATACATATTAAAAACAACTTTTTAAAAAAAATAATTTTAAATATACATTAAATACATTTTCTAAGGTAAATTTGACCCAGATTCTACATATTAAAGGACTATTTATTCATCCTTATGCTGCTTCAAACCTATATGACTTTGAATGACATTAAGGTGATTAAATGACGACAATGTCATTTTTGGGTGAAGTGATTCTTTATTGACTTACGCTTGGATCGTCCATCGGTCCGTACCTCTTCACAACCTGCCCTTCTCTGTCAATGAGGAACTACGATAAAAACAACACTTATGAGTTCACAATATTACAGCAGAGAATCAGAGAACAAATAACATACAAGTCCTTAAAAACACCGTTACCTTAGTGAAATTCCACTTGATGTTGCTGAGGAAAGAAAAACAGTTTTATGCCAAATGATCAATGCATTACAGAATGCATTCATCAAACTCAAAATAAATACATTTGTCTTCACGTAAAAATGTCAAATGCAACGTATTAAAAGAATTACACAGCCCTCCATCTTAAAAACAATATTTCTGCTGATTTGCATTAGAGAATAAGAGAAAAATAAGACTAAACAAACTCACTTTCCCAGAGTGCCTTTGCCTTTGGGCTGGTCCTTCATCCATTTCCAGAGCGGATGAGCTCCGTCGCCGTTCACCTCGATCTTACTGAAGAGCTCAAACTCTGCGTTGTAGCCTTTGGCAAACCCCTTGATCTCCGCCTCTGTTCCAGGCTCCTGCAAAACACAAAACTGATAACTTCATCTGATGTGACAAAAGCTGACTGGACAGAATAACAACAGAGTATTAAAGCTCAAGAACATGAGTATATGACGACTGTAAATCTGTGAGGAATCAAGATAAAGTGGCTATAAATGGTTAATGATATGCAGGGAAGATTGGAGTCATTCACAGTTCCCTATGCAAATATCACATTCTGACGCTGAAACATTATGTGGAAGATTTTCTTTGAACTTGAATCAGAATATATGAAGAACACTGTAATATAAATGACTATAACAGCACAGTGTTTTGCACATTCATTTCTTAAGTGAAATACATTTCTTGGAGAAAAAAAAAAAACAGATGCCAACTTTACTTTCAGCACAGCTTCATGTTATATAGCACTGTCTGAGCAAGCAGATCAGATATTAAATGTGTCTGAAAAGTAAAACTATTAAAAACAGTTTGGAGAATTGAAATAAAAGCTGATGAAAAAGAGTTTAAGCATAAAAACAATAAGTGTAATACTGCTTTAATTGTTGTTGTTTTTCCCCCCAAAAATTAAAAAGTTTTGTTTAATTCAATTACAGTTTTGTTTTTGTTTTTCTGAGCACAAAATAAATATCATACATTTTTCCCTGATTTACAGAAGACTAAAATGTCATTCAGTGTAACAGTCTTGTCAGGCATATTTACAACAAAAATCAATTTATGACATATTAAAAGACTAATTACTTCCACCCCAGATACTAATTAGTTGTAATTTTACATTTTTTTAAATTTGCCACTATCCTAGGTTTTGCCTATTTGTCAGTAAGAATTTTTTACTCATTTAAAACATTAAAATTTAATATGCTCCCTTATTACTTTATATATTTTAATATGTACAAGTCAGAATAAGCATGTTGTTTGATTTTTTACATAAATATTGTGTTACACTGAATGACAATGTAACATTATTTCAACCAAATTTTGACATTTTATTCTCCAAAAACATTTAAAACCTTAAAAGTAGACACTTTACTTACATTTAATGTGCTTTCTATGGACATAAAATCAGTTTTGTAAATTGTTTTTGATGCGGACATCTTTAATCCATGAATGCATGTTTTTTATGACAAACTTAAACTAAACAAAAACCAGAAATGTTACCTTGACAACTAACTGAAATGGGAAAAAATAAGAAAAAAAGACTTAAATTTGAAGCACTAACACTACTGATGGGAAATAAATAAAAATTAAAACAAAATTAAAATAAAAAAATAATACTTAAAACAAACAAACTAAACTGACTAAAGCACATAATAAAATGATTTAAAATTAAACTAAAATTAAAATGAAAACTGATAATACAAATAAATGGATTTTGCATCACTTGTTGTAAGATTAAATCTCAGCCCACAACACAAATAATCCACTTACAGTTTCACTCGTGTGACCGACTTACAGTCTTAGTCTGTTCAGGAGCTACATTTAATCAAAGACCTAATGTTCAGGACTGAATGAGTTTTAATACAATATAATGCCACATCAAAGTCTTCCTTTTTCTGCAGCATGTATGCATTGCACAAAACACTAATGCATGGAATACTGGATCCCATAATGCAACAGGCATGAATTGACCTATATATTAAAGATTTCAATATTTACTCTCTCGACTCATTAACATTTTTTACACAAACCTGGAAGAAAAGGCAAAAATAAAATCATTTCTGAGATGCAAACTGGACGCCACTCACTGGATTAAACATGCAACATAATCAAGTCATGTGGAGCCACTATATCATACAATACCACTTAAAATACTGCATTGCAATAAAGTACACACTGGCAATCCATTCCTGTACATACCTGCTTTCCAAACTGATTGCAGGGGAAGCCCAAGATGCGTAAACCTTTCTCAGCGTACGTGGCGTGCATTGCCGCAAACTGAGTGTAGTTTACAGGAGTCTTACCTCATTTAGAGGCTACATTAGTGATGATGCACACATAACCCCTGAAACACACACACAAACACCACGACCCAGATTCACAGAGCATCATTACACTCAGCCAAAGACTAAAAATAACTGGATGCACAATGAAGAATGTGCTTTAAGAGTCTAATGTAGGTGAGGACAGCGAGTTTGTTTCTTCATCAGATTTGGAGAAATGTAGCACTGCATCAGTGTCTCAGCAATGGATCCTCTGCAGTGAATGGGTGCCGTCAGAATGAGAGTCCAAACAGCTGATAAAAACATCACAATAATCCACACCACTCCAGTCCATCTTGAAAGGAAAAAAGTTGAAATAAATCCATCATTAAGACTATTTTTAACTAAAATCTGAGTCCATAATCTATAATAACGCTTCCTCCAGTGAAAAAGTCCATCTCCTGTTGTCTCTCACATCAAAATCCAGCCACATATTTGTTTAGAGCTGTTTTGGCTTGTAAACGCTGCTTGATCTGTGCAAATTTCTCTCCTGATTCAGACCAGAACACTTTTTCACTGGAAGAAGCGTTATTATGGACTCACATTTTAGTTAAAAACGTCTTCATGATGGATTTGTTTCAGCTTTTGTCTTCTCCAGATGTTAACTGATGGACTGGAGTGGTGTGGATTATTGTGATGTTTTTATCAGCTGTTTGGACTCTCATTCTGACGGCACCCATTCACTGCAGAGGATCCATTGGGGAGCAAGTGATGCAACGCTGCATTTCTCCAAATCTATTGAAGAAATAAAATTACTAATCCTAAATATGAGCATTTACAAGGATGCTTGAGCAAATCAAATCGATGCTTCTAAATGTACTGATCTGTTCACCTGTATTTATCCAGAGACACTTCATTTCCATCGATGTCTTTGGCTGAAAACTCGTATATGGATTTGGCCGACTGCCAGTCGTTGGCTTGGGCACACTGCGATAAACAGAGAGAGGGTAAAGGTCACAGGGTGTGATGAGTGTCTACCAATCCCATCAAACAGATACTTAGCACAAGAACAATGATGCACAATCATCTGCTATAAATCAATTATGCAACTTCCTCATGCAATAGCTTAACTGATGAAATCTCATATTAAAAGTCATCTTTGCCCTCTGATACAGTTGTGTTTGATTTTTTGCTTACATAAGCAACAAGTTATGCATTACACAAGAAACTATTATTACTTTATTGGGGTTTCAGCAATAAGTTCAGCATTAAAATTAGATTGGAGCACTTTATTTAGTGGCCATGGCTAGAGCTCCTAAACAAAGCAGATTTTCCATCTGTGGGACTGTGTACAGAAAACACAGCCGTCACACGGGATTCATCACACAAACATCCTACCGCTGAGACGAGTCATAGCAACCCATTACAGACTTGACAGAGTTAAGACTATATGCTTCTATATGTCAGCCCATTCACATTTTTTATATGTGTGACAAAAAATATAGATATAAAGATCATGCAGTGTGGGTTTATTTATTAGTATGAAGTTTAGGCCTCAAATAGGACACATTTAAGTCATATTTACAGTATGAACAGATGGTGTGTGGTTGAATGTTTTTAAAACACATGCATAATCATCTCTACAGGTTATTCTAGATAATTCAACAACACTGAATTTACTAAAGATTTGGCAGAGGCAAATGAAACACTGTGATTTTGGCCGAAGAGGCACTTTATGATAGTCAACAAGAGTAAAAAAATCAATTACTTTAATAATCACATTGCAAATTAATCTGGAGTGATTTTTATGTTGCATACTAATATCAAGACATCAAATCTTTTAGACCATATCAATGCACCTGCAACACCCTACAATAAAACATGCATCACCCTTATATACACAGAAGTGGGGCATTTAGGAAACATGCAATGAGATTTAACAAAACCTAAACAACATCATTATCAATGAATACTACTGATAACAAAATCCACTCCAGATAACTGATAACTCTTAATAAAATCAACATTATCACTGGTCAGTCTTAATAATAAACCCACATACCGTAACTGAATGATTACTTTTAATAATAAACCCTAAATCACGACATTATCATTGATTATTCTTGATTTTTCTCCACGTGATTAACGTAAATTCGAAACCCAAAACAGGCCTAAAACCTCTGTCTGCCGACAAAACGGCCTTTTAAATACACTAACAAAACGAAAATAAATTGATTTAACACATAAATAATCCCCCAGAGTTATGATTACATCATTAAAGCTAACGGGCTAATGTTCCTCCACCGGAATGAATTAGCGGAGACACACAGGTGCCACAAATAAACACACCGGACTTTGACCTACTCACAGCAACTACATTAACTAGCTGTCAGACAACACTAGCTAGTTGAAACACTCTCTTAAACCAGTTAAACAGCAGGTGAAGGTGTTGTCTGGTGTCTTACCATGGCTCTAGCGAAGCTCCTGCTGCCCAGTGCCCCGATCAAAAGCGCTCGCTGAAGCAACCACATAGTACTGCGACACAAAGCCACGCCCACTTACAAGAAAGACACACCTCTTCTGTCAGCTTCAGCCAATCAGAAACGTCCTTATGCAACCGATGCAAAGTCATGTGATCTATACGTGAAATGCGTATATACAAAGCCGCCACACACAGCTATTTTGGACTGAATTCATATAATTTATCCTGCTAAGCATGTTTTGGAAAGATTTAAGCTTAATATTTCATATATCTGTGAATTTTGTGGTCAAGAAAAATAAACTATTTTGCATCTTTTTTTCATTGTATTTACTCAAGATTATTTTGGAAGGATCTGGAATTGTAGATTAACAAAAAAAAAAAGAGTGTATGATAGAAATTTGTATATTTGATGTGCTTTTTTATACTGAAAATTTGAATTGTAAAGAACAACATATTATACATTTGTTTCTTTTATTAGGAAAATACCATATACATAAGAAAAAGTGGGCTCAATGTAGACCAAATTTTTCCCATTTTATAAATGACTTTATATGTAAATTTCTTGGAACAAGCAAAAAACAAAAAAGCGCTCTACACATGTAATGCTCTGAAAGCGTTTAAATTTATGTAATTTTCTTCCTTTCTCTTTTCTTTTCTTCTTTTTTCTCTGGCAGCTAATGTTAGTTTGACATGAATATGTAATACCTCTTGTTCTTGTGGCATTGAATTAATAAAGCATTAAAAAAAATTGGATTGAATTCTCTAAATGTTATCAATCACAATGTTGACTTAAATTTCAGGATGCTTAGCTGTATTTATATTGCACAAAAAAAAAATCAAAGCTCTTATTAAATGTTCTTTTCTGCCATGATCGAGGATATCTGGTGACCCAAGATGAGCTGGACCAGACCTTGGATGAGTTTAAAGGTCAGTTTGGAGACAGACCCAGCGAGGGTCGACCCAGACGGACGGACCTCACCGTGCTGGTGGCCCACAATGACGACCCCACCGACCAGATGTTTGTGTTCATCTTTCCAGGTGAGATCTGATGCAGGAGTCTGTGAGACACTGAACGTTTCATGTGTGCTTATCTGAGAGTTTTGTGTCCACCAGAGGAGATGAAAGTGGGCATCAAGACCATTAAGATGTACTGCCAGCGGATGCAGGAAGAAAACATCGCTCGGGCCATTATCGTAGTTCAGACGGGCATGACGCCTTCTGCTAAACAGGTACAACACACACAGACTCACCTGAAACCTTCAAAACACAGGTAATTAGGTGCCAGGCAAGCAGATGGATGGATAATAAGTGGTTTGAACTGTATCAGTTGACCTGTTTTACCTGATGATTTTGCAGTCTTTGGTTGATATGGCACCAAAATACATTCTACAGCAACAGCTGCTTATAAACATCACAGAGCACGAGCTGACACACTTTCCACTGATTGTGAGATGTTATTTTTTTAAATTATTTTTAATGTTAATTTTTAAAAATATATTTTTTTAAATCTTTTTTCTAACAAAATGTGTTAAACGAGAAGCAAAAATAACCCTAATCCTATTATATTATTTGAATTGTATAAGCTTGGTTTATAAAAAAAAAATCATATTTAGATTTGTTATAACAAATACTGCGATTTAAACTGTGATGATGAACATTTAACAAATGCTGTTAAAAGAACAAAACTTACTAAATTATAATTGTCACTTAATCTAATTATTGGTATAATTTTAACCCAAGCTCAAAAATATTTGAGATATATTTAAAATATTCATTAAAATGTATGTTATTTAAAAACAATATAAATATTATTCATATAAAAAATTTACATTTTAATATTATTGTTTATTTAAAAATCATATAGGGAGTTGCTAAATTAACAAAAAAGCAGTTTGAAATGTGATGATGAATATTTAAAATCTGCTGTTAAAAGAAGAAAAATGGCTAAATTATAATTTTGTCTCTCATTGTAATTATTAGTATAATTTTGACCCAAGCACAAAATTTTTGTATAATACGAATATTTAAAATATATGTTATTTAAAACATTAATAATATAAATATTAAAAATATAAACCTTTTAAATATAAATGTTATTTACTAGAAAATCCTATTGAGATTTGTTATATTAACAAATATTGCGATCTGTTAAAAGAACAAAATCTACTAAATGATCATTTTGTGATAATTGTTAGTATAATTTTAACCCAAGCACAAAAATATATAAGCATTTAAAATATTGATTAATATATATTATTTAAAATATTAATAATATAGATATTATAAATATATTTTAAATATAAATATTATAATTTAAAAAGCATATTGAGACTTGTTATATTAACAAATATTGCAATCTGTTAGTATAATTTTAACCCAAGCACAAAACACATTTTAAAATATTATATATATATATATATATATATATACATACATATATATATATATATACAGTCAGGTCCATAAATATTGGGACATCGACACAATTCTAACATTTTTGGCTCTATACACCACCACAATGGATTTCAAATGAAACGAACAAGATGTGCTTTAACTGCAGACTGTCAGCTTTAATTTGAGGGTATTTACATCCAAATCAGGTGAACGGTGTAGGAATTACAACAGTTTGCATATGTGCCTCCCACTTGTTAAGGGACCAAAAGTAATGGGACAATTGGCTTCTCAGCTGTTCCATGGCCAGGTGTGTGTTATTCCCTCATTATCCCAATTACAATGAGCAGATAAAAGGTCCAGAGTTCATTTCAAGTGTGCTATTTGCATTTGGAATCTGTTGCTGTCAACTGTCAAGATGAGATCCAAAGAGCTGTCACTATCAGTGAAGCAAGCCATCATTAGGCTGAAAAAACAAAACAAACCCATCAGAGAGATAGCAAAAACATTAGGCGTGGCCAAAACAACTGTTTGGAACATTCTTAAAAAGAAGGAACGCACCGGTGAGCTCAGCAACACCAAAAGACACAGAAAACAACTGTGGTGGATGACCGAAGAATTCTTTCCCTGGTGAAGAAAACACCCTTCACAACAGTTGGCCAGATCAAGAACACTCTCCAGGAGGTAGGTGTATGTGTGTCAAAGTCAACAATCAAGAGAAGACTTCACCAGAGTGAATACAGAGGGTTCACCACAAGATGTAAACCATTGGTGAGCCTCAAAAACAGGAAGGCCAGATTAGAGTTTGCCAAACGACATCTAAAAAAGCCTTCACAGTTCTGGAACAACATCCTATGGACAGATAAGACCAAGATCAACTTGTACCAGAGTGATGGGAAGAGAAGAGTATGGAGAAGGAAAGGAACTGCTCAAGATCCTAAGCATACCACCTCATCAGTGAAGCATGGTGGTGGTAGTGTCATGGCGTGGGCATGTATGGCTGCCAGTGGAACTGGTTATCTTGTATTTATTGGTGATGTGACTGCTGACAAAAGCAGCAGGATGAATTCTGAAGTGTTTCGGGCAATATTATCTGCTCATATTCAGCCAAATGCTTCAGAACTCACTGGACGGTGCTTCACAGTGCAGATGGACAATGACCCAAAGCATACTGCAAAAGCAACCAAAGAGTTTTTGAAGGGAAAGAAGTGGACTGTTATGCAATGGCCAAGTCAATCACCTGACCTGAATCCGATTGAGCATGCATTTCACTTGCTGAAGACAAAACTGAAGGGAAAATGCCCCAAGAACAAGCAGGAACTGAAGACGGTTGCAGTAGAGGCCTGGCAGAGCATCACCAGGGATGAAACCCAGCGAGTGATGTCTATGCGTTCCAGACTTCAGGCTGTAATTGACTGCAAAGGATTTGCAACCAAGTATTAAAAAGTGAAAGTTTGATTTATGATTTATTATTCTGTCCCATTACTTTTGGTCCCTTAACAAGTGGGAGGCACATATGCAAACTGTTGTAATTCCTACACCGTTCACCTGATTTGGATGTAAATACCCTCAAATTAAAGCTGACAGTCTGCAGTTAAAGCACATCTTGTTAGTTTCATTTGAAATCCATTGTGGTGGTGTATAGAGCCAAAAATGTTAGAATTGTGTCGATGTCCCAATATTTCTGGACCTGACTGTATATACACATACATGCATACATACATACATGGGTCAAAGACGAAAAAGGGTTTAAGCATAAAAACAATAAGTGTAATACTGCTTTAATTGTTGTTGTTGTCCCCCCCCCCCCAAAAAAAATATTAAAGAGTTTTCTGTTTAATTCAATTACAATTTTGTTTTTGTTTGTCTGAGTACAAAATAAATATCATACATTTGTCCCTGATTTACAGAAGACACCCACTAAAATGTCATTCAGTGTAACAGTCTTGTCAGGCATATTTACAACAAAAATCAATTTATGACATATTAAAAGACTAATTACTTTCACCCCAAATACTAATTAGTTGTAATTTTACATTTTTAAAATTGTCCACTATCCTAGGTTTTGCCTGTTTGTCAGTAAGAATTTTTTACTCATTTAAAACACAATAAAATTTAATACGCTCTTATTCTTTTATATATTTTAATATGTACAAGTCAAAATAAGCATGTTGTTTGATTTTTTACATAAATATTGTTACACTGAATTACAATGTAACATTATTTCAACCAAATTTTGACATTTAATTCTCCAAGAACATATTTAAAACCTTAAAAGTAGACACTTTACTTACATTTAATGTGCTTTCTATAGACAAAATCATTTTTGTAAATTCCTTTTGATGCAGACAACTTTACGTTTTATATATATATATATATATATATATACACACACACACACATTAAAAATATAAATATTTTAAGTATAAATATTATTTTGAAATTGATTGTACTGTTTTTATTGTATCTCGTCGTTATGACAAGAGAGGAAGTGACAGAGCTGCTGGCCAGATAGTATCCATAGCAACAGACACGTGTGAAGTGATACTTTTAAAGTGTTAAACGGAATTGTTAAAGTGATTGTTTCCAAACAGAGTAAACTGGGATAAAAGGAATTATTTCAACACACACACACCAGCAGATTGATCAGTATTTTACTGCTCTCTCTGTCATCACCTGTAAACAGCTTTTCTTGACTGTAATCAGTAAACTCAAGGAGACACAGTTACCCAGAATTCAGTCTGGAGATCCTGTGGCACGATATTTTGGGCTGAAACGAGGGCAGGTGAGTCTGAAAACTCATTCTTTGTGTTACTTTAAATTGAAATCTGGTGCTTTACGATCATGGATTGGGAGGTCATTTAGTTTGAAGTCTGGATATAAGCTCTGAGAAGCACACATTGGTGGAGCAGTATTTTGTCATAAAGGTGTTGATTTCTGTCTAACAGGTGGTGAAGACCCAGTGAAACGGCTGGGCGATACAACACATACAGCCTCGTACAGTGAAAACGAGCAGGTTTATTTTTCTTTGATGTCAAACTTCAGCTACAGATGTTTTGCTTTATGTTTGTCTTTTGACGGGCTTTTCATTGCAGTCTTTTTATGTATTTTTTCCTAATAATGGATGATTGAGATTCTTTTTTAGTCATTTTTTAGCAGACGCTTTTATCCAAAGCGACTTACAAATAAGAAAAAGTAACAAACTAAAGTCAAAACTCTGTAAACACTATATAAACACACATTTAAGAAAATAAAGAAATTAAATAAATATGAAAAATGCATACAACATTTCAAAAACTAAACATGAAAACAAAAAAAGTAAAGCTGAAAACAATTTAAAATATTAAAACAACAAATATGAGTATAATAATGCTTCTAACATAACACTAAGCCAAACACCAAAAAACAACGACATGTATGTACAGCCACACACATATACATATACATACATATAAAAATAAATACAAAATAAATATATTATTTCATTTCCATGTAGTATGAATTACTAAAATAACTAAAATTAAATAAAACTATAACTTAACAAACAACCAATACAGACATCAACACTGAGCCAAACATACTTGTTTTAAAAACAGCAACAACAACTTACTAACACATAGTAAGAAATGGTTATTAAAAACTGAAACAGAAGTGAAACAAGTAGTAGGAAAGAGGAAAAATTAAAGTGATACTTATTAGATTTATACTTATTAATCTTATTAGATTCTTGTGATGGATGGCAACAATTATTAATTTAGATTTATCTTTAATTTCCATTAAATCTGAATCTTGTATTGTTTGTTTTTGCTAATCAAAAAATAAATAAATTTTTGTTTAATGAATGATTTTGTTATTGTGTTGTAAATATTTTAATGCATTAATGCCATAAACTAAACTTAAGTCCAATTTTATGTTAAAAAAATAATTTTTATATATATATATATATATATGTGTGTGTGTGTGTGTGTGTATATATATATATATATATATATATATATATATGTATATACGTGTGTGTGTATATACATGTATATGTATATGTAAATATATGTATATGTGTTTATATATATGTATATATATGCATATATATATGTGTGTATATACATATATATATATATATGTATATGTATATATATATGTGTGTATATGTATATATATATATATGTGTGTGTGTGTGTGTATATACATGTATATGTATATATATATATATGTGTTTATATATATGTATATATATATATGTGTGTGTATGTATATATATATATATATATATATGTATATGTATGTATGTATATATATGCGTTAACTTAATTAATTAGTTATGAAAAAATAACGCGATTAAAATATTTTAACGCAGTTAACGCACTGGCTCTGCCCCCAGACCTGTATGTCATCTTACATTTCATATAGTGGACTGACAAATATGATGCAGGGCAACAACTTCATAAATGCAGTTATGCCCTAAAATTCAAGATATTGGGGCAAAAAAATGCCTCTGTATGAGTTTTTGTCTCATATTTATATCATATGATAAGCGATATCACACAAGCAGCAAGAGCAATATCACAGGAGTGCTGTTTGTCGTCACGAAGAACGTATATTATATATAATTGTATATAATATATATGTGTATAGATACACACACACAGTGGCATGCGAAAGTTTGGGAACCCCCCGGCTCTTAATGCATGGTGTTTCCTTCTGGAGGATCAGTGAATGTTTGAATCTTTTTTTAATAGTTGTGTTTGAGTCCCTCAGTTGTCCTCAGTGTGAAAAGATGGATCTCAAAATCATAAAATCACTGCTGGAAAGAGTTCAAATATGCAAAAGATGCTGGAAAACTGAAAATATATATATTTGATATTTATTTATATTTCATATATTATAGATCACCACATTCCATATCCTCTTAATTCAAAAATAACATTAAAATAAAAAAAAATAAAGATAGAAATGTTATTTAAATATTTATTAATTCTAATTATATTATTTCTAATATATATTCCATATTCCAGATCTGTCAAACCCAAGCACAAAAGTTTAATAATTCATTACAAATATAGTAGAAATTACAGATTTATTGCATATAGATGTTTTCTAAAAATATACAGTTTTTTCAGAATATACAAAAGAGTTTTGAATTCACTCACAAATGTCTTTAATTTCTATGGTGTTATGGATTTATCAGTCAAAGCTTTAATTAACATGGTTGAGATGAAACTACAGTCCCAGCAGGGTTAAACTATATTTAGTTTACAGTACAGTGCTGCTGGAACAACATCAGTAATGAGATACACACACTACTACAAATTAAGCAAATATTTGGATAAGAAATATGCATAAGCATTTATTACATAAGCATTAAAACCAGCACCGACCAGCAGTCTGGCTGTTGTTAGATCAGTTCAACCGTAACACCATTTTCTGCTTATTTGCCATTAAACTCCAGTGCATAGATGAAACTGTAATAAATATTGTAAAATACAATGTTACAAGCTCCTTAAAGAGACGTATTTTTCAACAAAAATGTATCGCAAAATATGAGACTTTAAGCAAAGCACTTTTAATGTCTACAACACACTGACTCCCCTTGAGATCCTATTAAATAATAATAATAATAATGACGTTTATGTTTGTTTCTGAAAGACATTAATTATTGTATTACATTTGCAGGTTATGAATGAGGTGGTTTATACAGACTAGTGCGCAAACGTATTATATATATAACCACCATCATCTGAATAAAGAGATCAACATTATATAAACATCCAGCTCATATCAGCTAATATGTGAAAAAAACGGCATGAGAGGTCAGAGGTCACTGAGAGGTCTTATGAGTTCACCTGTCAGTCAAAACCCTGTTATTCTTAATGTTATTAATCTTACTCAATGTATATACACTACCAGTCAAAGGTTTTTGGACAGTAAGATTTTTAATGTTTTTTTAAAGAAGTCTCTTCTGCTCACCAAGCCTGCATTTATTTGATCCAAAGTACAGCAAAAACAGAAATATTTTTACTATTTAAAATAACTGTTTTCTATTTTAATATATTGTAAAATGTAATTTATTTCTGTGATCAAATCTGAATTTTCAGCGTCATTACTCCAGTCTTCAGAGTCACATGATCTTCAGAAATCACTCTAATATGTGACCCTAGACCACAAAACCAGTCTTAAGTGTCAATTTTTCAAAATTGAGATTTATACATTATCTGAAAGCTGAATAAAAAAGCTTTCCATTGAGGTATGGTTTGTTAGGATCGGACAATATTTGGCTGAGATACAACTATTTGAAAATCTGGAATCTGAGGGTGCAAAAAAATCAAAATATTGAGAAAATCGCCTTTAAAGTTGTCCAAATGAAGTTCTTAGCAATGGATATTACTAATCAAAAATGAAGTTGATACATTTATGGTAAGAAATTTACTAAATATCTTCATGGAACATGATCTTTACTTAATATCCTAATGATTTTTGGCATAAAAAAAAATTCGATAATTTTGACCCATACAGTGTATTTTTGGCTATTGCTACAAATATACCCCAGCGACTTAAGACTGGTTTTGTGCTCCAGGGTCACATATGCTGATTTGCTGCTCAAGAAACATCTAGTATTATTAGTATTATTATCAATATTTAAAACAGTTGAGTACATTTTTTTATGGCTTCTTTGATGAATAGAAAGATCTAAAGATCAGCATTTATCTGAAATATAAAGCTTTTGTAACATTATACACTATACCATTCAAAAGCCTGGAGTCAGTATCATTTATTCTTTGGGAAGGAAATTATAGAAATGAATACTTTTATTTAGCAAGGATGCTTTAAATTGAAAAGTGAAAATAAAGATATTTATAATGTTACAAAGATTTCTATTTCAGATAAATGCTGTTCTTCTCAACATTCTTTTCATCAAAGAAACCTGAAAAAATTCTACTCAGCCGTTTTCAACATAATAATAGTAATAAAACCACAGGAATAAATTACATTTTAAAATACATTCAAATAGAAAACAGTTATTTTAAATAGTAAAAATATTTTAAAATTTGACTGTTTTTGCTGTACTCGGGATCAAATAAATGTAGGCTTGTTGAGCAGAAGAAAATTCTTTAAAAAACATTAAAAATCTTACTGTCCAAAAACTTTTGACTGGTAGTATAAAAATAACACTTGCTCTCCTGTTTTGCTTCTCTGATGGTTGAGATGTGTTTTGGCCTGTCTTACTGCTCTGAGACCTGCTCTGCTCCGGCGGTCTGCTCTGGGATGGTCTCTGGAACCAGTCCGCTCAGGTCCAGACTCACTCGGGGACTCATCTGGTCTTCTTCGGTGCTGGTCTCACTCTCCTGACTCACCAGAGGAGGGCGCTGCGGTCGGCTTACTCTGCTCAGATCCTCCACGTCAGAGTCGGAGTCCAGCGAACGCTCCTGAGAACCAGAGGAATCCACAGAATGACCTGAAGAAAGAGAGGAACAACATACACTTGATCAAAGGTAGGACAGCATGATTTATTAAAAAATAAAAACACACACATTGAGAATATTTCAACAAACACTGTGATCTGAATTGTGGTATGTTTACTTCCAAGTTAATCATTCAAATTGTATCTCTCATTTTAATTAAATTTCAATCGCTAATTCCAATTTTAATCCTAATATAATTCAAATTAACAAACCTATGGGTACATTATATTATTTTATAATATTCATATGTAAAATATATTACATTTAGTCATTTAGCGGAAGCTTTTATCCAGAGCAACTTAGAAATGAGGACAATTATTAATAATATTAATATTATAATAATAATAATAATGTATATTTAAAAATATTTCATATTTACTTTAGATATTATTAAAATATGTTTATAATATTTTGATATATTTTAGTATTAACATTATTTAATACTTATTCAGTTTTTTTCTAATATAGATGAATATTAACATATTTAAAATAATCCTCCAAATCCACTTATTTCACAAAATATTTATTCATTCTAATTATATTTCTAATATATCCCACCAAAATTCACAAACTCAAGCACAGAAAATATTTTATAATATTAATATTGAAATATTACAAATCACTAAATCCACTCCATGAAAAAATCCAAGCATTTTAAAAATAATATTAGTATTTAAATATGTTAATAATATTATTTACATAAATTAGTATTAAATATATATATATATATATATATATAAACAGGTGCTGGTCATATAATTAGAATATCATCAAAAAGTTGATTTATTTCACTAATTCCATTCAAAAAGTGAAACTTGTATAATGTATACATTCATTCCACACAGACTGATATATTTCAAGTGTTTATTTCTTTTAATTTTGATGATTATAACTGACAACTAATGAAAACCCCAAATTCAGTATCTCAGAAAATTAGAATATTACTTAAGACCAATACAAAGAAAGGATTTTTAGAAATCTTGGCCAACTGAAAAGTATGAACATGAAAAGTATGAGCATGTACAGCACTCAATGCTTAGTTGGGGCTCCTTTTGCCTGAATTACTGCAGCAATGCGGCGTGGCATGGAGTCGATCAGTCTGTGGCACTGCTCAGGTGTTATGAGAGCCCAGGTTGCTCTGATAGTGGCCTTCAGCTCTTCTGCATTGTTGGGTCTGGCATATCGCATCTTCCTCTTCACAATACCCCATAGATTTTCTATGGGGTTAAGGTCAGGCGAGTTTGCTGGCCAATTAAGAACAGGGATACCATGGTCCTTAAACCAGGTACTGGTAGCTTTGGCACTGTGTGCAGGTGCCAAGTCCTGTTGGAAAATGAAATCTGCATCTCCATAAAGTTGGTCAGCAGCAGGAAGCATGAAGTGCTCTAAAACTTCCTGGTATACGGCTGTGTTGACCTTGGACCTCAGAAAACACAGTGGACCAACACCAGCAGATGACATGGCATCCCAAACCATCACTGACTGTGGAAACTTTACACTGGACCTCAAGCAACGTGGATTCTGTGCCTCTCCTCTCTTCCTCCAGACTCTGGGACCCTGATTTCCAAAGGAAATGTAAAATTTACTTTCATCAGAGAACATAACTTTGGACCACTCAGCAGCAGTCCAGTCCTTTTTGTCTTTAGCCCAGGCGAGATGCTTCTGACGCTGTCTGTTGTTCAAGAGTGGCTTGACACAAGGAATGCGACAGCTGAAACCCATGTCTTGCATACGTCTGTGCGTAGTGGTTCTTGAAGCGCTGACTCCAGCTGCAGTCCACTCTTTGTGAATCTCCCCCACATTTTTGAATGGGTTTTGTTTCACAATCCTCTCCAGGGTGCGGTTATCCCTATTGCTTGTACACTTTTTTCTACCACATCTTTTCCTTCCCTTCACCTCTCTATTAATGTGCTTGGACACAGAGCTCTGTGAACAGCCAGCCTCTTTTGCAATGACCTTTTGTGTCTTGCCCTCCTTGTGCAAGGTGTCAATGGTCGTCTTTTGGACAACTATCAAGTCAGCAGTCTTCCCCATGATTGTGTAGCCTACAGAACTAGACTGAGAGACCATTTAAAGGCCTTTGCAGGTGTTTTGAGTTAATTAGCTGATTAGAGTGTGGCACCAGGTGTCTTCAATATTGAACCTTTTCACAATATTCTAATTTTCTGAGATACTGAATTTGGGGTTTTCATTAGTTGTCAGTTATAATCATCAAAATTAAAAGAAATAAACACTTGAAATATATCAGTCTGTGTGGAATGAATGTATACATTATACAAGTTTCACTTTTTGAATGGAATTAGTGAAATAAATCAACTTTTTGATGATATTCTAATTATATGACCAGCACCTGTATATATACACACACACACACACATATATACATACACACACACACACACACACACACATATATATATATATATATATATATATATATATATATATATATATATATATATATATATAGAGTTTGCTGAATTCCTATGATTAAACTCCTAAATGATTAAAAACTTGACTTAAAGTAAAATTTGAATACTCAAACTATTAAATTATTATTATATTATTAGACTCAAATTATAAAAATAGTCCAATATAAATATATAAACTACTGAATATACATTCCAGATCCACTTAATTTACTAAATCAAAAACATTTTAATAATATCAATGTTTTAATTCATATTTAAAACAATAATAATAATAAAAAAAAACATTTAATATTTCTAATATATATTTATCTCACCACATTCCAGATCCGCTCTGTTTGGCTCTTCATGAGTTCCAGTCTCACAGTCCTGAATAAAGGAAAATATTACAATCAGAGCTGTGCACAAAAGCACACATGACCTCAGAAATGTGCTGTGATTAAACCCCATCAGTCCTCGATCACTGACACTCCCGTATAAACCCGCATGCTACATCAGATCAGACATGAATCTGTGCAGACCTGGCTCTGGCCTGAGGAAGAGGACGAGATGAAGATGTTCTGCTGGAAGACGATCAGAGCTTCTACGATGCGCGCCTGATGAGGGTAATCCACCAGAGACGACAGGGACACCGTGGCTCCGGTGGGTTTGGGTCTCATCAGAGTCGGGCCGAACACGATGCCTAAATTACTGGCGCTCATTTTATTATCTTGCTCCAACTCAGACACTCTGACACAGAGAGAAAAAATAAGAATCTTTCAGCATTAACATTATACAGCAATGTTTTGTAATGTTTTTGTATTTTTAATTTTTAAATTCATTCAGTTAAATGCAATTTAAACAGGTAACCCGTTACAGCACCTAAAATATACTCTCATATCTATGAAAATCTTGGCATTGCAAATAAAAGTTCAGGTTATTTGTCAACTACCAAATTATTTTGTTATTGCATGCCTTGTTTTTTTTGTTTTTTTGTCTACTGAATTCCTATGATTTAAATAATAAAAAATTTGACAAATTATAATTTAAAAACAAACTATTAAATTATTAGACTTCATTTATTAAAATATAAATACTTAAACTATTAAATTATTATTAGACTCAAATTACACAAATAATTAAACTGAAATGTATAAACTATTGAATAATTATTAGACTCAAATAATTAAAAATGTGTTAATTATTTACTATTAATACTATACTATAAATAATATAATTATTATTTATAATACTTAAAATATGAATGACTTTTAAAAATATAGATTATAAAACATATGTTTTTAATTGTTTTTGTCTGCTGACCTCCTATGACTTAAATTATTAAAAATTTGACTTAAAACTTAAATACTTAAACTATTACATTATTAGATGTAAATGATTAAAATATTAAAACGTAAATACTTGAACTATTAAATTATTATTACATTATTAGATGTAAATGATTAAAATATTAATACGGAAATACTTAAATTATTATTACATTATTAGACAAATTATAAAAATATTAAAACTTAAATACTTTATTAAATTATTATCAGACTATTAGACAAATTATAAAAAATATTAAAACAAACTATTGCATTATTAATGTTTTTTTAATATGAAAAATATTAATAAAAATAAATATTTAATATTTTCAATAAATAGTTTATGATACATTTAAAAATATTTCATCACATTTTTGTAAGGTTTAGAGCAAAGTGACAATATTTTGATTTAATATTAATAGTATTATTAGGATATATTAATAATTATTATTAATGTTAATATGCAACTTAGGTTTACTTATACCTTAAAGAATACCTTAAAGAATATACACAGTTTAATACGGCACTGACATTTCTCAAAGAAGTCTCACTCTAATGGCTTATAAACCCTGCTGTATGTTATGAATCTGTTTGTTAAGGCAGAATCTCACCTGCGCAGGTGCTGCACGATGTACTTGAGCATGGCGATGTTAGCAGGCGGCAAACGCTTGAGTAGCTCTCTGAGTTTCTCCACTAAGACCAGCACCTCAGGCTCGGTTTCTGACCCACGATCCACCAGCTCTGGGCTCTTCACGCCCTCGCCGGCCTCCGAGGAGTCCGAGTTCAGGCTCTCCTTCGCCAGTCCCATCAGAGCGTTATACATGCGGAAGGGCATGATGGGCTCTGGCAGCTGAGGAGGAGATGGAGACAATGGCTGTGATGCTGCTCACAGTAAACACGCCACAGAGCTGCTTTATTACAGGTTGTGCTCGACCGATATTGTTTTTTTGACAGCCGATATCTTGGAAAGCAAGGTGGCCGATATAAAGCCGATATCATTTTATTTAGAGATGGGATGTTTGACACTGAGACTCCGAAGCCTGTTTTAGTCTATTGAAGCTAGGGTTGCCACCTTCAGCGAGGCAAAATAAGAAAGACTGTGTCGAGGCTTGTATCAAATCTTTGTGATCATGTGACAGATGAATGAAACACCTGAAGCTAGGTGACTGATTCGAATCTTTTGCGCGGCTTCATTCATTATAAGGAGACGCAAAATCCTTGGTGTTCCCTCCCTGCTTCATAGTAACACTTACTTGTGTGGACAGTGCTTCTTTGAATGAAGACAGCTGCTATTGCTGAGTATTGCTTTTGTGTTCAAACTGGAATCAACAAGATGTGCGAATCATTTGAAAGCAGCTGCTATAATTGCAGCTGACCACTAGATGTCACTGGTAGGGTCTGTCTTTGAGGCTTTTGAATCTTTTTTGGTCCAATCAGGAAAAAGCCTCAAAAGCTTTACAAGGCTTCATCTGCCCATCTCTAATTTTATTTATTTGAATTAATATTTAAGAAATCTGAAATCATTTGAAAATCGGTTAAAAAAATAAATGTGTAAAATAAATATACTTAGATGACAAAGTATTTTTTTACAAATAAATATTTAATAAAACTATAATTAAAAATGAAATAAACACTGTATCAAACAGGGAACTCAGTATTCTGGGAAGTCTGTGTGCATTGGGAATCATATTTTTTCAAATAAAGCCAAGGTAACACTCATTTTACATACAGCACACAGTGAAAATGATATGAATATGACAGTGGGCAAATACATAAAGCGCAGCATAATTTGAAATCACGAGTTTAAAGTGTGAACTCTCCTCCTGTCTCCATTCAATTCGCACGGATTGACCGTCAAGCAGAAAACACGCGATCATGCATGCTTCATGCACACAAGTTTGCAAGGTTTGTGAAATTAAATGTTCAATAGTCATTCAAAGATTTGAAATGATATAAATGCATATGCTGAATGCTGAATGCATACGGTAAACGAGAAAGTATAATGTTTGCCTTTCTATTTCTAGCAATATAAAGCAATCATGATACTACTTTTTTGTATACATTTTAATTCATTTGTTCAGCTGTTCTTATCTGATGATTAGACTGACTAGGCAGAACTGTTAATGACGACAGTGAACAGTGAAGAGAAAGAATGTGAGCACTGTGTGCGCAGGCTCTGCCATTCTCAGCGCCGTCAAAATAAAAGTCAGCCAAACAGAAAAACTTAGCGGCCGATGCCACTTTCTGTAAACACTCCCTGCTACAAAGACTCAATAGGATAATATATGTTTACCTGAGCATTGCACTACAAAATCTTGCACTATGCGCTGCTTCCCACAAAATCTCTCTTCTGCACAATTTAATGTACAATATATATATATATATATATATATATATATATATATTTGCACAATTTCATGTACAAATATCTCTTTTGCACAATTCCATGTACAGTATTTATGTAAAGTTCTTGTACAGTCCCAGTTTGTGTATGTGTAGTCAATTAGGTATAGTAGTTATAGTATATGTATAGTCAGATGGTTAGCTGTTGTATAGCTCTATTGTTTTTCTTGCATTGTTGTATGGTTATCTTATGTTTAACTAGTATGTAGCACCGTGGTCCAGCGAGACATGACATTTCGTTCCACTATATGTCCACACATGTAGCAGAATGACAATAAAGCTTGACTTGACTTGACTATTTGAAAAAATGCCAATTATTATGCCAAGGCTGATATATCGGTCGACCACTAATTATAGAAATATTTCCGTGTGTCAGGTGACTCACCTGTCTGAGGTAGAGCTTCAGCACGTTGCTGATGTCGTGTGGAGACGCCTGAGAGAGCTCCACCAGCTCTTTACCGTTCTCAAACGCCTGGCACAACTTCTCCACACGCGTCTTCACTCCATTCACACGATAGATTCCCTGAAGACATGCAAAGAAAAGCATTAACCCTGTAAAGCCTACTGTATCATATTTGATGCACAAAGGCCTCTAAATGATCAACATAATCAAACTTTTGTTGTTAACACACAATCTACTCCAAGTCTTCTGTCACCTGATTGATAGTTTAGAGTTTTTTTATCCAGTAAAAGCTCTTTTAGTGTAATTGTACAAACGTCCGCCTTCAGCTGGTGCTTCATGGGTCTTTCTGCTGTCAAATCTTGACTGATTTTTCTCAAGTAAACGTCAGAATAACTGTAGTCATATTTCTAGATGAACACTTACCGGACTGAAACAATTTTACTTCATTATCCATAAAATCATGTTCAAATGTTAGTCTCAAATCTGATCATCAGGCTTTTGAGGATGTATATTTCTTCATCTCTCAATCATCATTGTATTGCATTGCATTATATGTTTTGATCATAAAACTAAGCATTTAAATATCATCTTACTAACGCATTATTGGAGATATAGAGTGACGACTGATATTTATATCATTTTATGTCAGTATCTGCTATACTGTTATAAAGATCTCAATGACTTACATTGCAAGCATCAGAATTTCATACCTTTTGTCCATATAATTATCAGCATCTCCATCAAATTGCATATTTTTGCTCAGTTTTGGGCATCTGGATAAAATTCAGGTTCTTTTCCTACATATTCTCACTATATCATACTATGTGAGTCATAAAAGACGATCAAATATGATTTAAAACAAAAACACTTGTTTTTATATTTTATTCAAATGTTCAAAACTGTTCCATTTAAAAAAATATATTTCTTTACATGGTTAAAAACTGTTTTGGAAGTGGTGTTCAAATCTGCATATAAAGTATAAAGATGTTTATTTGCTATTTTACTTCAAGTGGTAGCCTAGGTGAGAATCAGGAAGATGGCATTACGAATGGCAGCAGTAAACCGACCAATCAAAATGAATATGCAAATAAAGAAATGAGCAAATGTATCAGAGGTAAACATTCAAACCAGGCAAAGGCAGAAAAAAGAGAAAATACTGGAACTGAAAATCTTGATTCTTTTCAAAGCTTTCCTCTCGCACCTTCATTTTGAGTGCTCTCCTCTCGATCTCTGTGATGCATTTCTTGATAATGAAGGGAACGCCCTCCACATCGCCCTGCAGGACCTGAGAGAAATCACGGCCGAAGAGCTGCAGACGGCCCTGGAGCTTCTTATGACCGCACTGGATGGCCAGAGACTCCAGACACTTCTTATGACACGCCAGGAAACACTGACATACAAACACACGTACTTGAACTGAATAAGCTGAATAATAACATAACTGTCTTCTGTAGAGCTGCTTTAAAGCTGAAACTGAAGCTTTAATAATAGAATTTATTGTTATTTTCCTGTTTATTTCTGTGAAGCAACGTTGAAACAATCTGTATTGTATAAAGCGATGTATAAATACAGTAAATGTGACTTGATGTTCTTAAGGCACAATGTTAATGTTGGTAACCTGTTACAAGCTCTGAGGGAGTAGGGTAATATCATGAATAGGGTGTAAAATGTTAGCTGTGTTTACATGATTGTTACTTACTGTGTAATCTATTGTAATATGCAAACTGAAAAAAGCAATAAATATATTGTTCAAAAAAAAAAGTGACTTGACGTTGTACATCAGTGATCTGACAATACAATAACCTTGTTTTATACAATCAGTTGATTTGCAGGTATAATAAATCTACAGTTTTATCTGATTCTGTCAACAATGTGAATTCATTGAAATGCTCTCACCTCCTCACATTCTGCTCCCTGGAAATAAACGTAGCTGTCACATTCCCTGCACTTTGATGGCGTGCGCAGTTTGCGCAGCCGGTGGGTTTTTGCAGCTTTGGACAATCCCACATTTCTGAAAGGTCCAGTGGGCGCCGCGCTTTCCGGTTCAATCCCATTTATACCTAAAACACAACCAACACTCAGCTTATATCACTACTATATACTACACTGGACTATATCTACTAAACAAGATCTCTTTAAAGTCTTTTTTGTTTCTCTAAGAAAGCAAGAATAAGATTAAACTGAGAGCAAATGGAAATTTGTCTTAAAGGAATAGTTTTCCCAAAAATGAAAACTGGCTGAAAATGTCCTCACTCTCAGGCTATCCAAGATTAGGATGAGTTTGTTTCTTCATCAGATTTGGAGAAATGTAGCATTGCATCACTTGCTCACCAATGGATCCTCTGCAGTGAATGGGTGCCGTCAGAATGAGAGTCCAAACAGCTGATAAAAACATCACAATAATCCACAAGTAATCCACACCACTCCAGTACATCAATTAACATCTTGAGAAGCCAAAATCTGAAACAAATCCATCAAGACGTTTTTAACTTCAGAGCATCACTTCAGGACAAAATCTGAGTCCATAATCCATAATAACGCTTCCTCCAGTGAAAAAGTCCATCTCCTGTTGTCTCTCACATCAAAATCCAGCCACATATTTGTTTAGAGCTGTTTTGGCTTGTAAACACTGCTTGATCTGTGCAGATTTCTCTCCTGATTCAGACCAGAACACTTTTTCACTGGAGGAAGTGTTATTATGGATTATGGACTTGTATTTTTATATTTTAGCCAGAAGCAAGATTTTAAAGTTAAAACGTCTTAAGTTCACAAGATGTTAACTGATGGACTGGAGTGGTGTGGATTACTTGTGGATTATTGTGATGTTTTTATCAGCTTGTTTGGACTCTCATTCTGACGGCACCCATTCACTGCAGAGGATCCATTGGGGACCAAGTGATGGAATGCTACATTTCTCCAAATCTGATGAAGAAACACACTCATCCTAATCTTGGATGTCTTGAGGGTGAGGACATTTTCAGCAAATTTTCATTTTGGGTGAATTATTCCTTTAAGTCTCCTGCTTCTCAGATGTTCTCTGTAATTGGTCACTCACTTTGTTCAAACGGGGTCATGGCAACGTCTCGCTCCTCTAAATCTTCATTGGACGACAGTGTGGCTGCAGAAACTGGTCTTGAAGGTTTTGAGATCTCACCTGAGACCATAATATTATTGTTTATAAAAAATGATTTTATTTTATTATTGTATCATCCAGACTGGTCTGGATTTGTTTCATACCTGTGCTGGAGGTTGGGGATCCCAGTCCACTTCCTGGACCGACACTGTCAGTGTCACTCAGGGTCGACGGCCAGGACTTATGAGCTTGATGATGGTCTCTACCTACAAAAACAACACATAACCACTCTATGCATTCTATAATTACAATACAGACCAAACTAAATAAAATATTATGGGCCAGTTTCACTAAACAGGGCAAATTCCAAAACATCGCCGATAGGCATGGAAATTTCTGCGAGTATTTACTAACAACGTGTAAACTAAAGAGCACAGACGCATCTCATTTACATATCGACCAATGAAATATACCAAGCGCAGCACAAATTAGAGTAGTCGCAAATAAAGAATAAAGAAATAAAGAAGCCACAGTACATTGTAAAGAACCGGAGGCCAAAAAATGAAGGGTTGCAATAAGTTTTGATAGAGCTGGTATAGCGTGACTCCTAGTTGGGGGTTCCAAGTCGTCTTTTATTTCCAGAAGCAAATTAAAAAATAACATGACTTGGCAAACGATATGTTCAGATAATGTGTTCTTCTTGCATTCCAAATAAATTAATACGTGTGGAAAAAAATCCCCTCCCTTCTACCACGCGCTCTCTGTTCGCTGCGGTGCCTCCTCTAGCAACAATAATTGCAGCCATTTTCAAGTGCAAAATAGTTTAAGACATGCTTCTTTTGGGCGTTAAATAATGGTGCAAATACCAGTAATTTGACGTGTGCAAACGTTAGTAAATCTCATTGCGTGATTCATTGGAATACTCTCCTCCCATAAATTTTGCATCTGAAAGGGAAACTCCTACAAATGCATATGCAATAAGGTCAGGCACAAAAATAACAGTGCCCAAGCCTTTTCAGCGCTAATTCTTCACTGCGCGTCTTTAGTTAATCCTGACAGTACTATTTTAATGCCAAAAGCCGGTTTGAGCTGGCGCAAGCTGTTAGTAAAATTGTCCCTATAACTGCGATAATAAAAACAAAGATCTGCATGCAGCCAGAAGGCACGTTCACACTAACAGCAATCTCTTCTAATGTATAAATTAAGTACATAAAAACCCTCTTAAAGCTGATTTCTGTTCATTCGCTGTCTGTAAAACTGACCTTGACCTCGTCTTTGTTTAACCACAGTTCCTTCCCCAAACCCCGCCTCCTCGGCAGTGGGCGGAGCTTCAGAGCTGTTCTGCCGCTGGTCATTACAGAGACTGTTGTTACGGGTCCGAACGTGCCTGATTAAAAAAATAACAACTCCATTTTCTTCTGAATTCAAAACACCATGTTACTTCAATATTTCATTAAATTCCTGAAGCATTAAAGGATTAGTAAATTTCCTGATAATTTATTCACCCCTATGTCATCCAAGATGTTCATGTCTTTCTTTCTTCAGTCAAAAAGAAATCAAGTTTTTTGAGGAAAACGTTCCAAGATTTTTCTCCATATAGGGGACTTCAACAGGGACCAATGGGTTGAAGGTCCAAATTGCAGTTTCAATGCAGCTAGCGAAATGATTTGCCATTTTCTTAAAAAAATAAATAAAAAATTATACACTTTTTAACTGCAAATCTCTCTGATGCTCGTGCACGACTTCGCATTACGTAATCACTTGGAAAGGTCTAAAGACTAAATTAAATGCCCTTTACGGAAAAAAAAGGGTAAAACAACGTCGGACAAACATTTGTGGGTAAACAGTATATAAATGTTTAATTTTTTTAAGAAAATAAGCGATCATTTCGCTAGATAAGACCCTTATTCCTCAGCTGGGATTGAAGCTGCATTGAAACTGCATTTTGGACGTTCAACCCTGTTGAAGTCCACTATATGGAGAAAAATCTCGGAATGTTTTCCTCAAAAACTTTGATTTCTTTTTGATTTAAGAAAGAAAGACATGAACATCTTGGATGACATGGAAGTGAGTAAATGATCAGGATATTTTTATTCTGGAAGTGAACTAATCCTTTAACATTCTCATTATGCTTTGCTCTTGACCATTGATCTTTAAAGCAATTGTGACCCTGGAACACAAAACCTGTCATAAGTAGCACGGGTATATTTGTAGCAATAGCCAATAATACATTGTATGGGTCAAAATGATCGATTTTTATTTTATGCCAAAAATCATTAGGATATTAATTAAAGATCATGTTCCATGAAGATATTTTGTAAATTTCCTACCGCAAATATTTCAAAAGTTAATTTTTGATTAGTAATATGCATTGCTAAGGACTTCATTTGGAGAACTTTAAAGGCGATTTTCTCAATATTTAGATTTTTTTGCACCCTCAGATTCCAGATTTTCAAATAGTTGTATCTCGGCTAAATAGTGTCCTATCCTAACAAACCATACATCAATGGAAAGATTATTTATTCAGCTTTTAGCTGATATATTAATCTCAATTTCAAAAAATTGACACTTATGACTGGTTTTGTGGTCCAGGGTCACAAATAAGCTTTCCATTGATGTATGGTTTGTTAGGATAGGACACTATTTAGCCGAGATACAACTATTTGAAAATCTGAAATCTGAGGGTACAAAAAATTCAAAATATTGAGAAAATCGCCTTTAAAGTTGTCCAAACGAAGTTCTTAGCAATGCATATTACTAATCAAAAATGAAGTTTTGATATATTTATGGTAGAAAATTTACAAAATATCTTCATGGAACATGATCTTTACTTAATATCCTAATGATTTTTGGCATAAAATAAAAATCAAACATTTTGACCCATACAATGTATTTTTGGCTACTGCTACAAATATACCTGTGCTGCTTAAGTGTCAGGGTCACAAATGATGTGCTCTAATAGGATGTCGTCTTACTGGTGGCTGGACGCGGAGTATGGCTCGAACTGGTACTGTAGCGGCAGCTCTGTGCGGAGTTGCAGGTTTTTGACGTGAGCGGCGTACTGCTGACCCGGATCATAAAGCTTACAGCTCTCACAGAGCGTCTGGAAATGCACTGGCAGCGCTGCTGTCTGCACATGCATCGTCTGATAGTATGAGATGGTGCACTAGATAGAGAGGAAGAGGATGCATTAAACACACAATCGGAGCATAAAATCACAAAATCGCTGTGTCTGGTTGAATCAAGGCTGAAAACCGTAAGCACACAATCATCTCCATTACCCATTTAAGCTGTTCTGAACAGTACATGCGAAATTAGGATTGCCAAATAGTACATTTACAATATTATACAGTAACAAATGTGACCAGATGGAATTGTATGCATATACACATGCATTTTAGGCTAATATTACCTACAACCCATTTGAGTCTTTAGTAGTACTGACGTACTGACTTTGGGAAGAAGTCACTTGTCCCTTTTTCATATTAAAACAACTGGAAGAGGATTTTTTTTTTTCCATTTCAGTGTCTTTAAATGTCATGAAAATTATGACAAAATCCTAAAATTACCCTAAAATATTCTTTATTTGTTATGCATATATTAATACTGTATACATAAATGAATAATAAAAAAATAAAAATAAAAAGCAATAATAAAATTCTTTTTTAAAAACTAAAAAGCAATAATACTACTTATACTACGGGGCCGTTGAATGCTTGAATCTGATTGGCTGACGAACGTTCTAAGGTGTGCAATTATTTTCAGGGAAACGCACGGTGAACGTAGTTCCAGGCAGTTCTTGACCGCATTACAGTTCCGTATCACTTCGCCAAATGATTTCGGTTATTTCAAAAGGTCTTACAAGAACAAAATAACCAAAACCCACAACGACGCTGGCCAAACACATATAGTAAGCAATGGGATAAAAACGACAGATCAGTTCCATGTTTTGCCACAAAATTACGTTTTATTATGTACGTAAAGCACATACTCTATTTCT
>JAFVLL020003277.1:0-20259 GCA_021397915.2 Tor tambroides | reverse complement strand
AGCAATGCATATTACTAATCAAAAATTATGTTTTGATATATTTACAGTAGGAAATTTACAAAATATCTTCATGGAACATAATCTTTACTTAATATACTAATGATTTTTGACATAAAAGAAAAATCAATAATTTTGACCCATATAATGTATTTTTGGCTATTGCTAAAAATATACCCCAGCGACTTAAGACTGGTTTTGTGGTCCAGGGTCACATTTATGGTTAGGAAGAAGGAGCCAGGAGGATGTTGTTATGGGTGTTTGAATATGTGGAGGTTAAAAAAAATCACTAAAATCACTGAATTGTCTCGGCACCTCTTTGACATGAGAGGATTCTGTTCCCTTCCATCACTTCCTTTGCAAATAGACACACAGAGATCGCTAAATCTACCCTCCCACTTTCCTGCTCTCTCTTTTACCCTCTAGATGCTTTAAAGAAACATCATTTCCTCTCTGTTCATTACCTCTGCCTGTTCCAACACATTTTCCTAACAGACCTGAGACGATAAAGCAGAAGCGAAAAGCGTAAACTCTAAATTAATGTTTTGTAATCAGTCATGACCGTGACAAATGGCAGGATATTTTAGATGCTCGTAAAGGCTGTACACTACAGTTCTAAATAACATATTTATCCATCCACAAGAGATTGTTTGAGTTGCTGTATGTTATAACAAAATACATTTCATACTGTACATACACTACCATTCAAAAGTTTGGAGTTGGTAAGATTTTTAAAAAATTTTAAAAGAAGATTTGTGTTCACTAAGGCTGCATTTATTTGATCAAAACTCTAGAAAATACTGAAATATTGTAAAACATTATTATAAAAACTTTTATAAGTAAATATATTTAAAACGTAAATTATTTCTGCAACAGCAAAGCTGGATTTTTAATATGCTGATTTGCTGCTCAAGAAACATATCTCTTGTTAATTTTGAGGAAACTGTGATACAGGGATTCTTTGATGAACAGAAATTTAAAAAGAACAGCATTTATTTGAAAACAATTTTTTTTGCAACAATTAATGTCTTTACAGACACTTTTGATCTATTGAAAATCTTTATAAAACAACAACAACAACAAAAAAATCTTACTGACCCCAAACTTTTGAACTGCTAGTATCTCATTCATTTCTAACAAATGTTTTTAGCAAGAATGTCCTAACCAGCCATGTCACATTTTGTTGGTCATTCGCTTTTGGTGATGTCACCCTGGGTAGCACTGGCCTCTACAAAATCTCATTGGTCCAAATCCTTGTTCCATATAATTGTGAATTACACATTAAAACATTCAATGTTAGCTGTATATTTCGATTAAAACAACATAACCAAAAGCAACCAACACATATATTGCTCTTAAGCACATTTTTTAAAGTTACCCTAAAAATACTCACCTTCATGTCAAGATGGCAGATTTTCAAATCAGAACATTCACTGATAACGGTTGTCTTTTTCAGGTGTTATAAACCTCATTGGTGTGGACAGACAGAACGTCTGGTGGAAGAGAACGGTAAAAAGCCTTTAGACATTAATTGGATAAATGACCATAACACCATACAACAAAAGAGAACTGCTGGGTAAAAGTACAGTGAACTCTGGCGAATAAGAGACAGGATGAGAGGGGCAGTAAGGTGAGTTGAAACAGTCTCTGGTCAGTCACGTGCTGGTGTGGGACAGGAAGAGTGAGTCACAGTGCGATGTGGCACCTGGGTGCACTAATTAATGCACAGTTCCAGTGGCTGAACATTTAACCTCCTCTTGCATGTATCACCCAGTGGCTCCTCTCACTTCCACAACAATAAACACAAACAAACCATTAGAGACAGTCAGTGGTTCAGGCATTCACCATACACAGTTTCTTTAGAACAAGAGACCTCAGCATGAAATGATCACAACACACATACCATAACTCCAGCAGGAATTTATCATGGGTGGGTCACAGATGCTTAAAAAATCCACATAATATAGCAAGTTCATCTAATTCAGTGTTTGCTTCAAATACAATCGGGAAATTGCAATAAACAGGACTTCGGTGTTTGTGTGGCAACTCGGGTGACTGGGAAGGCCGGTTACACAAGTGCTTCTCCTGTCACCCTAAAGCGCTCTATCAGCTAAGTCAAAGGTCAACTTAAAGGCATGACAGGAAAAGAAAAAACAGCACTGAGATGTTCTCATTTTGAAAAGAGGCTCAGAGATGCAGAGGTCGCCCCAGGGAGAGACTGTTGCTTTCTGATCTGCCTTGTGACTGGTGTTGAGGCCTTTCACATGATTCAACCCCAGCCTAACCTTGTCATCATTAAGGTCAGGGTTATTTATCTGTTCATTTCTCCAATATAGAAACAGCCGGGCATCACAGAGAGGTCATGTGTGGTCATAGACCTTGCAAGGAAATTATGAAACATGGAGAGAATGCGCTTTTGATCCAGGATCATTCTTTCATTGCACTAATGGACCTCTAAATTGCTGTAGTGTGTAAACTGATGCTTTTTTTCATATTTTAACAGTGTAAACATTGCATGATTTTTAAATCAAATTCCTAAATATCTGATGCCACCATTTACACATTTACAATTCATGGCAAATACTGATTCCTGAGTACTGGGACAAAAAAGGCTACCAAAAGGCTTGTTTGGATGCAATTTGCAGCCTTTAATTTCTTTCTTTCCTTTTTTTCTTGCCTATAATATTGGTCAACACCGTCAGATATAAAAACAATATGTCACAAATACTGACAAAAAGTGACAAATCTATCATTCACTTGAATGAATCACAGTGATAGAATTAATTGAGACTGGCCATATCCCAAACAGTTTCTTTACAATTTGCTTGAGTTGACATTTCATGGTTGTGCATGAATACAAATCAAAATGACAGTAAAGACATTTATAATGTAACAAAAGATTTCTATTTCATATAAATGCTGTTCTTTTGAACTTTTCAGTCATCTAAGAATCTAAGAAACATTTTCCAGCAGTGATTGCTGCTGAAAATTCAGCTTTGCCATTACAGGAATAAATGACATTTTAAAACAGATTAAAATATGGCACAGTTATTTTAAATTGTAATAATATTTCTCAATATTGCCATTTTACTGATGAAATAAATGCAGCTGTGGTTAGAGACATTATTTTAAAAACTAATGGCACTTATTACTAAGATATTTGTAATTTACTTCAGGGCTAAATATAAACTGTTTTCCTTGATAATGACTATTCTACTGAGAAGACAGAGAACACTCTTACAAATGTCATCGCTCTGCTTTGGACAAGAAGTTCAGCTCCGCTGCTTTACATTAGGCCTGATCCTCAAGCATACTAATCCTTTCTTGCTCTTAAAAATCTAAAACACACAAACTGCCAAAGTCATTTGAAAAAGCCTTAATTAAGTTCATCTGTGCAAACATTAACCTTGTAAGAGGCTAAAGAGAGGGAAGAATGAAAGAAAGTGCGTATGTGTGTGACAGAGAGAAAGAGAGAGACATATTCTATGGATGGAGAGAGATCAGGAGAAGGTTAATGAAGGAGGGCGAAGTTGTGTTTGCTTAGACCTTTGCGACGGAGACGGAGGAGGGGGGCAAAGGAGATCTTTCACGGAGAACCGCACACACGTCCCTCGGTTTTACTCAAAGTACTGCACAAACAGGCTCCAAATGACAAGGTGACACTGGGAATACACTACTACGTGACCGCTGCTGGAATTGCCTTCATCCGTTTAAGATGACTGCAGCCACTGTGGACACTGTCACGCCATTAGAGAGATCTGGAGAATAAGCCACGGAGATAACAGAGATTATCACGGCCTGTGTGTTCAAAGACCTCCCAAGGGCACAATGACAAGCCACACCGCTGAGACTACAACAGGAAGAAATCTGATGATGTATTATTAAACTGCTCATCGTTACGTTACTGCTGTTTCTAAATTGTGCAACATTTAAAGGGGCAGCTCACACAAAAATGAAACTCCTGTCATCATTTACTCACCCTCATGTTAGCAAAATGTTCCTGCTGCTTTTTGCCATACAAAGAATGTGGATGATGGCAGGGCTGTAACCACCTTTAAGGTTAAAAATCCAGTGTGATGCTTCGGTTTTTAATGGTAAAAGAGTGCGAGGAAACATGTAAGTAGCCAAACATTTAATATTTGTCAATTGTTATGTAATTTGTTAAATAAAATTAAATATAGGCTGAATCATTTATGTGATTAATGTAATTCATAACTGAATGTGACAAGTAACATTTTGCCATTTTGTGAATATCAGGCATAAGAGTGAATGTGTGCAAATTTTGGGGAAAAAAAAAAAAAAGTTACTTATATATATATATATATATATATATATATATATATATATGTATGTATACATAAATACATAAATACATAATTTGAAAAGAGTTCATATTGATTGCAAAAAAGGTTCTTTTTCTTTTTCTTGTTCTTTTTCTGTTCTTCTTTCCTTTCCTTATTCCATTAAATCAATTTAAATCCTTTAAAAGACCACAAAAAAAGTGGATCCTGTCAAGCCTTATATGAGTTGTGAAACAGTTTGGACTTTTTTTTTTTCTTTTTTTTGGGGGGGTTTAACTCCTGCTGAAACAATATTTAAATTTTAATGACTTCAAAATAATTATCGTTCGACTTATTTGTTTGTTTTTACATTATACCTGTCCATTTGGTCTCTGGTCCACCAAAAGTGAAATTTATGCTGTATTACCATCTGCTCCCTCCTTCTTAAGGTAAAATAAATAAATGCATAAATAAATAAATAAATAAACCATAGCAACTCGTTTTTACATAAGGAAACAACAGTTTATGTGTTTGTCTATGGGCTGGTTCAGACCTTAATTAGTCACAACATTAAAAGAAGCAGCAGAAGTCTTTTCAGCATTTGATTTGCCAGGAAATGGTTTTCTTCATTTTTTTTTTTTTTTTAAAGACATCGCTCAATGTAAGTGTCAGAAAGGTCAACAGCCACTAGACATTGTATATGTGTTTATGTAAATATGTTCATACATTTGACAGATTTTATTCAAAGCAACTTAAAGGCTTTTGGTGTGGACCCTGATCTGTTTGACACTAGAATATAGTTCAATTCAGGATAGTAACAGCAAACTGCATCCAAGTCCACATGAAAAGGTGGTCTGGAGAATGGTTCGTGTCACCTCCGGTACAACTTGCAGTTGAAAAAAAGCCTTGTAGTGCATTTAAGGTATACGTTTTATCATTCCACGTCTTTCCCGAGAATCAAAACCATGACCTTTGCGTTGCTAGTGCTGTTGAACTACGCTGTAGCAGCACATAACATATGTTGTGTTCTGCTAACAGGAAGAAAGCTCTGACTGGATGTTCGAGGGTCCAGTAGAGCATGTGATGTACCCTGTTTGACAGCCCAAAGCTCCTTTTATGGGTTTTGGCCATTTTGGCTGTTGTGAGACAGTTAAGATGATATGTTATGTCTCCCCGCAGAGCTGTCTTTGGCTGAGTGAGATCTGAGCTAGCCGGGACCACACGGGAGATGACATTTCCATGTCTGTTTAGATAGAGGTGTGGCGGACACATGTCTCTCTACCTGATCGAATTGATAGAGGGAAATAAATTCACGGCTTTCCATCCTGCTGTTTTCTGTAACAGAATCTGATTTTCACAGCCCTTCAATTAAGCAAAGATTACATATTTATATTAAAACCCCCCTCTAAGGATGATTATTTCATTTGGCTGATGAATATATTAACCGTGCATTGATCAAGTCTGCTCTTTAGTGCAGTGCACTGTGGAGAAACATTACCCTTCTTGGCAAGCTTTTCAACTACCGCGGCCTTCACACACATACACGCACGGACTGTCACTATAAGGCCAGCGGTGCAGGGGTTAACGCTGCTGAGAGCTTTTGCCCAGTGGATTGTTTATCGACTGAAAGAGAAGGTCTTCTTTCTCTGGGCCAGTTAAGTCAGCCTCCCTTTTGTTTGACGCTGCCCATTTGAGGAAAGCTTATCCCTGACCTTCTGCCGCCGAGACTGATGACAAGGACAACGCGCACTAACCTTGACATTCAGTGGGCTAAATGGCTTTTTCCACTAGCAGTCAGCAAACCAGAAGACAGGCAGCAGGAGGCCAAAAACTAATGAATCTATACCTGAGAGAAACTTAGCACAGCCACATTCTTTAAAGGAGCAGTCCTTATAAAAGAAGTGACACGTACAACAGTGTGTGCGCGTGTCTCTGTACAGCTAAGTGAATCAGTACAAGCCAGTACTGAAAAAAAGTCTGTAAAAAAGGGGTTAACTACACCAGTGGAACAGACAGTGGAACATTTGCATAAAAAATGTGACTAAGACATTTTTATACATTAGAAATTTGGAATCCATTGCATTTAGGCAAATAGGGCCATAAAGCATATTAAAACACATCATATCAGTTTTTAGATCATGAATGCTTTTTGTGATTACAGAAAGAGGGATCAAAATGGTACAGAAATTACACACTTCACTAGTGTGAGTCAATGTGAGTTGCTGTTTGCAGCCCACTGTACTTCCATAATGTAGCATATGCCTAATAGGAGCAATGTCTAATAGTGCAAATAAGTCAATTTTGCATTAATGCTGATTTATAAACATGTACAGTGTGATGCCAGTAAATTGATGCATTATGGGACTATATTGCATCAGGTTAAACAAACTGTGACCAAACCAGTGCCCAGATACACACAAACATGAGCCCACACACATACAAATAAGCAACAAATGCCATAAACACCCCCAACCCAAAGTCACACGGAAAGACTATCTAGGGGGGAGTTTTCAGGAGAGCTCTGCTTTATGACTGCTGTTGTCAGAGCACTTAGCGCCGTGTCCTTTGTTTCTAATGAGATAAGACAGTGTCAGACGGATACAGTACTAACCTTTCTGCTTGTTTACAGTGCAGAAGAACAGGATGGGGGGTGACCTCTCTAAAGTTTATGGTCCAGCTTGCCAGACAGCTCTGTTTCTAATGAGAGGCCTTGTGGGAGCATGTCACAGTGCCTCTGCTTGGCACACAGAGAGTGTTCACAGACAGGGGAGAGAGAGCTGGCTGTTTTGCTCTGGACAAACACAAAAACACTTCAGATTAAAATCTTTATAAATCTTTAACTTGGGGGTTGTGTGTAAATTTAGTACATTAATTTAGTTGAATTATTGAAAAGATCAATATATTATATTATATTATATTATATTATATTATATTATATTATTTTTGCAATTATTGCAGCCTGGGTGAGGATTAGAGACTTTCAAAAAAAATAAAAATAAATAAATAAAATTACAGATCCCAAACCTGAACATGTCTATTCGTCAATTTACTTCTCTGACACAATAATGTAATGTATTTGAATGATCTTATTTAAAAAATAAAATAAAATAAAAAAAACATACAACTGACCAATATACAAGCATACATATAAAGCTATATTGATATGTGAATAAATGTCATTAATTTGAGTAATAAATGAGCATAACATTCAATTAATTAATTGTATTGTATTTGTAAACTGATAGCCCTAAATTTGGAAGTCAAAGTTTTGGAAATTTGGAAGGTAGATGTTTATGTTTTTACCTTCACCAGTGAAAAAAGACTTCCATAAAAAAAAAAGGGTTTACACCAGACAACATAATCTTGTCTTGATACATAACATAATCTTGTCTTGAGGTTTACTGTCACTCCTCAGCCAGCCTGCCACCCATGAAGCTGTATGACCTTTGACCTTGGCATTGCAGAGGGCTGATAGATACAACAGAGATCAGCCTGCGGTAAGGCAGAAGACAGGGCTCTGGCAAGAGCAGAAGCAAACTGAGGCAAAATAAACACTCTCCCATATCCCTCATCTCCTCTACTGTAACTTAATCAAGCTGCAGACAGTATGTGTATCTTTTTTTGGCAGTGTGTCTCTGTTCTATATCCGAGAGAGGCTGGGATGTCAGGGGCCAGTCTCCTCTCTTTATGAGGCCATGCTTCTACAGCCCTTCTGCACTCCGGCCCAACAGGACAGCTGCTTCACTCTCCCAAATACATCATCCTGTCCACCAGCCTCTCCCAGGACACCCTACTGTCCCCCCTCCCGCTCACCTCGCTCTCTTTCTCCTAGCACGAGGGGGGAAAGAGGGGGGCCAGATGTGTAGACAGAGAGTCCTTGTCCAGCAGAGGTCAATGGATCTAACAGAGCTCCTTTCTGTAAGGAGCTGAAAGCCTTCTACTGCAGCTCTCCATCTCGCCACTGTCATGGGACGCACGTGCAGAACGCTGAGTCAACCTTTCGACAGGCTGCGAAACAGTTTAGAGCGGCGGATGAAATTAAGATCACAACCTGCATCCTCCCTCGCTTGTCTCAAGGTTTTAAGGGCGGTTAACACCAGACCCCAGGTCCACCTCCCCTGCCAAGGAGTTCATCCACACTCTCCAGTTCTGGATGGGAATGACACGTGTGCGCCATTGCGTGAGATTCTGAAGTGGTTTATGCTTTCAAACGCATTTTATCTGGCTCTTTCAAACCTGCTGCTGTCAGTAATTTGTGGACATGTGATGAGCGAAAGGGTTAAACAATCACCTTAATGTAATCTTGTTTACTGCTCTGTCGCATGAGTAAATTATTTCACACGGGCTCCGGCCCACTCAACATATAAAAGCCGCCTTATCACCAACATGGCCATTTGCGGCGGCTTTACTGTGCAAAAATTATGAGTCATACTTTTACAGGGCTCTCCAGTTTTGACGGCCTTTTTAATCCCTGAACTCTGCTGAACTGTACATTTCCTTAATTGCGGCGCAGCTTGTAACCTCTGTAATTGGCCTCCCTCCTTTACCTCTGCTTGGAGATGTCTAGACAGAAAGGATATAAAAAAAGAGTTGAGGTGAAATGCAAGAATAGAGGTGGATGGAACAAGGGAGAAAAACAGAGAAGGATGGATTAAATTTAGAGAACACTTTTCTTGCCGAAAACATAATGAGCCCCTCATAGGGTGGTGGTATTATTTCAAGGAAAGAATAAAGGGAAAGGCTTGCGCAATTAAGCTCCTCCTACTTTAATATGATAGGTTGTTGACACCTAGATGGCCTCTTGATTGATTTATTGACCCTGATATTGAGGTCTAAACATTCAAATCAAATACAGCTGTTCAGTTTATAGCCCAGAATTTTGGATAAGAATATTTGAGCTATAAGTTCTAATGAGTGTTTAGAATAGTGGTTCTCAACTTATGAGTAAAATAATGTCTGTGGTTAATAAATTACAAACAGTCATTCCTCAAATGTGAACAAGGCAGCCAATAAGAGGGAATCAGGGGTAAAGTTTGAGGTCAGCAATTTTTTTTTAAAATAAATGATTACTTTTATTTAATAATGGCACATTAAATTGGTAAAAAGTGACAATAAAGACATTTATAATGTCACAAGAGATTTATGCTTGTATTTCAAATAAATGCTGTTCTTTTGAACTTTTTATTCAAAGAAACTCGAAAAAAGTATCACAGTTTCCACCAAAATATTAAACAGCAGAACTGTTTTCAATATTGATGATAAAAAAGGTTTCTTGAGCACCAACTCAGCATACTAGAATGATTTCTAAAGTATCATGTGACACTGAAGACTAATGTAATGGCTGCTGAAAAGTCAGCTTTGTAATTTTTCAAATATATTAAAATAGAAAACAGTTCAGTAACACTTAAAGCTTTTATGTATAATGCATTATAAAAGTAGTATTAATGCATTAATTATGCCTTGTAATGCACAGTATAATGCATTGTACAATTTCATGTATAATTGTAACCACAGTTAATAAATTCATTATTACACTATGCATTTTAAATTTGGTTATAATTATTTACGACAAGATATAATGTATTACAATGCACATTATGAATAATTATAATGCATTATAGCCTTTAATAACCCTTTATAATGCATTATACATAAAGGGTTTAAGGAAAGTGTTACCAACAGTTCTTTTAAATTGTAAATGTTATATGTTTTTAAATGACAATGTCAGAATTTAACTTTTTTATATAAGTTTCTGCATTTTTTTAAAATAAATGCAGCCCTTGTGAGCAAAATAGACCTCTTAATAAATAAATGAATGAATGAATGAATGAAAATAAAATCAAATAAACCATCACAATCCAATCCAGTAGCTTGGCGAGTTTCATGTAAGAGGACAGTACAGGATTTATTTTTTCCTTGTATTTATCCTTCTGTAGCAATTTGTTAGCATTAGCATCTTTGTTTTTAAAGTGCATAATGATTTCGATATTCATGTTTGGAAAAAAATAAAAGTCCACTAACATTCACCACATACTGAAAACTGGTATTCTAAAATTCCACTATAAATTCCAGAGAGAACCCCTGAATTAGCTCTCAAAGCTGACCTACAAATCGACATCATGACTGAACATCTTTATAAGCTGAAATGTTCATATACAATGCTTTTAGAATTAAAAAAAAATGTTACTTTTAACCTGTTAGTCAGCCTTAATGTAAGGCCTGTTTAGGCTGAAATAAAGACCAAAATCACATGCTCTCACTCAAGTCCATTTAGTAAATACACACATTCAAAATCAAATACCCTCAGTTCCTTTAAACGTAATAATGCTCCACACAGTGTCCTGATGTTTTTCTTTCTCTCTGGCCATGTGAGTTTCTGTTAATGGTTAGATGTGTATATGATATAAACCAGTGCCGGGGCCTCTTCTCTGACAAGGCCAGCAGTGTGTTTACCTAGTCGTGTTGAATCCACACACTGGCCGGTGGAAGGTCAGCAGGAGGCCAGCACGTCCCAACTCACAGTCCTGGTATTCATCCCTGTCACTTACGGACAGGCCACACCCCACACTCTGTCCTTCCTCTCTCTTTCCTAACTTTGCTTTCCATTTCTGCCCATTGTAAACCCTGGTTTACATGGAGATGGTAAGTAGAGGTCTTTTTAAACTGAACACCCCCAAGTTTAGACCACAAATAAATCAGACACACACACACCAGTGATAAATTAAATACTCTTGGGAAGAGCTTCATTAGCATGTAATGAGTGGACAACCTAGACTCACTTTCAAAATATTTTCTAAAAAAAATTGCTGAGTTTATATCTGTACCAGACTCTGTGTGTGTGTGTGTGTGTGTGGAAATGACTTACTTTGTCTGTGTGCAAGTATGCAGAGCAAGTATGCAGTTCCAGTCACGACCGTCACGGTGGGCTGAACAGACTGACCTCTCAGGGTCAGGTGGGTGGGGATGGTGTTGACCATGACCTTGTGAGAAATGCCACTTTGGTCCCTCTCGAGGGGCTAAGGCGAAAGCACCATTAGAGCAAGTCAGATGAACACTGCAAATCCAGCATGAAATTAAATCTATCTGTCTGTCTGTCTGTCTGTCTATCTATCTATCTATCTATCTATCTCATTGAGTTGTTAATGCGTTGAGTTCTTAGAGGTAGAATTAGTCTTAACTAGAATTAGATTAATGGACTAGAGACCACTCTTAAGTGCTTAATGAAGACATATATACTTCTGACATGAAATTGATTAGAGTGTTAATGTTTAAATTACAGAGCAATTTAACTCTTAGTGTTGCACACCTATTATTTCAATTACAGGACCAATAATAAAAGTAATAATAATAACCACATCCATTAATATATATCTCAGTAATATTACAATAATTACAATAATAATTAATTGTATATTAGGATTATTGTTGGCTAATGGATGAATTGCTGTTGTTCTTCTTATGTTGCTTTGGATAAAAGGCCAATATAAATTTCAGTGATTTGAATTAAAGTGTCTGCTAAATGTAAATAAATAAATAAACAAATAAAATAATAATAATAATAATAATAATAATAATGATAATAATAATAATGTATGTATTTTTGGTTTAGTTTAAAATATTCATCATGAATCAGCAATAGATCACAGTTTAGCGCAGTCTCATATTCACTGTTACTTGTATGACTACCTAAACAGTAATTACCCCTTTCTCTGCATGTTTAAATCAGAAGCCTTCAGCAGAGCCGAACCTGGCAGCCCCCCGTGCACATTAATGGCCTTTCTTCTTAAAGTCCTGTCTCTCTGACAATAGAGCATCACTGAAACGCCTGTCGTCCAAACAAAGAGCCTTCTCTCCCAGACACCAGGGTCACGCTCTGTAGTGATGAACCTCGCTGTCACGTGAATACAGTGTGATTCCCCCATGTGAATAACAGAAAACCAGAGAGAGACAAAGGGGGAGAGAGAGAGCTGGATGTGTGATGCTATTTTGTTTTGTTGACATGACTATGGATCAAAAGTGTAGATCTGGGGAATTATAACACGACATGTACTAGAATGCTGTCATTACAATCAACAAAGTTGCCTACACTGAAAGCGAGTGAACAGCCAGCTTTGTTTATTATAATGGCAGTGCTCTAGTTTGTCTCGCAGTGTAGCTGGGGTGTAAGCGGTGAGAACTCTACTCTGTCCTTGGTCCTGTGCTGTCTCTGGCTGAGATTTATGATCGTCTGGGCTGCTGCTGCATGCACTTGGTTCTGATAATTAAAGGGGTCGTTATTAGTTAGCTGCGTATGCAGAGCAGGGCAGCGTGAAAGGTCAGGAGGAGGCACTGAGCACCCCAGCCATTCCTCACCTCTCCCAACGGCTACGGTCCACCTCACCGCAAAGCATCACTCTGTCCTCTCTCTGTGTGTGAAACTGCCGTATTTGTGAAGAACAGAGAGAAAATAAATAAAGAAAAGAAATGATATATAATAGTCAGATTTGGTGGATTCCCGGTTCCTGTGATATTACTTAAATAAATAAATAAAAATCATAATTTACTTCGTTTTCCATTATATACAGAGAAATTTAAACTTAGGTCAAACAATTTGCATAAATGATATTATATATATATATAAATTTATATATATATATATTGTGACGAGTTGGCTGCCTCCCCCCTTTCATGTCATCACCACCCCGTCCCTTATTCGCCGCCCTTCACCAGGCTCCCGACGGAGTGGGCGTGTGAGAGGAAGGAGGCGCGGAAACCTTCGGTCTGGCGGCGTGTGATGAGCGCACCTGTGGGAATAGGAACCTCATCTCCGCCCGTCATTCTGCTTCGAGCGCCTCTCCTCGGGGGCAGTCTCTTCCGTCATGCACGCTGGTGTCCTCGTGGGTCCAGGAAGGGTGCGTTGAGGATTTCCCGCCGCCGCAAGGGCCCACGAGCCGCGGACCCGTAGTCTGGATGATGCTGCACCCGTGACACGGCCGCGGGCTCGGATGCCGGGCTTGTAAGTCCCCCAGACGTGCCGCGGCCAGCAGAGGATGAACGCCGCGGGCAGAAGCCCGCCGCCTCGCCCGGACCAGGAGGGGGAGCGCGTGCGGCCCCCGGACTCCGCCCCTTCCTGGACCCGCCTTCCTGAACACTGCCTTCCTCACACTCGCGTTTCCGGCCCAGACATGAATTCCCCGTTTATTTGGACACTTTATTTTTCCCTGGACACTTTATTTGAAATTTCTGTTAAATAAAAGCCTCTCCGAGGCCTGACGCCACACCCACTGTGTCTGTCGTTTGCTCCTCCCGCCACAATATATATATATTTTGCGCGCACACACACACACACACAAGAATGTCATATTAACCAATAGGAGCCAAGCCTTTCCATCCCGTTAAACTTTCCCACAGAAAGTAAAACATCAAATCACAATGACATGATTCACCATTGTCATTCGCCTTGCCAGTTGTCATTGGCAAGAAAAACAAAAGCTTGTAATATTGGAAAAATCCATCAAGCCATGAATATAGCATGAAGAGCTAGCATATTTTCTATGTGCATGTACATTCATTATCTATGACACAAAGGCTGCAAGGAGATGCAACCCCAGGGCTCAGTGATCCTTCTCTCTCTACACAGCCGGCAGCAGAACCCAACCCTCTGCCCGCCAGCCTGCACACAATCATAATCACCATAATAACAATAATAATAAAGTAAAGGCATACCGGTCTGGCAGCAGTCTTAGCACACCTCAATCAAATTACACGGATGCACGAGGAACATGTCACCCTTGGATTTTTCATTTGCATAAAACAATTCCCATGATGGGTTCAGTATAAATCTGAACTACATGCTTCAGATATAGTAATATCAGCCCCAGACACAGTAGACTGCCTATAAATTAGCAATGAGCTGAGCCTAGCCAAGATGCATTATAGCGCTTATAAACCCTGAGAATTTATTTAAATAGATAACACACATGCAAATCTCCCTGGCTGGCATGGTAACGATCTTGATAGTGGGGCTCCATATGTGCGGAGAGGGCAGCTGGGAGCGGCCGAGCACTGTGGCGGGCTAAAATGAACCCTGACACCTTATTAGTGTATACACTGGACACTCATTAACTTCCACTGCCAGGAGAAACCTGACCTGACCCCGCAAAGCTCTGCCTTCTTTTAAACCATAACATGCTGGTATGAAAGCAATACCAGTGTTTTGATGAAAATGCTTCCTGTATAATGACTTTCTGTGTTGAGTGATTGAGGCCTTGAAGCTGCGTTCTCAGTGGGACGCCATTCAGTGCTGACAGTGAAAGAGTGCTAAAAAATAGAAACGATTTTTCATTTATTTAGTATTGTTGATTTTTTATCCTAAGCAGGCTGTTAACAAATACACCTTGGCTTGGATAACTTTTAATACCTAGTTTATCCAGTGCCTGATCGATTTACCATGAATTTAATCTTAATCAAGGACATAAGTTAATGTCTTTGAAACTATATTACATTCAGCTAAAACAGTCAGAATAAGCGTTTCCATTTCTTTGTGTTTTCATGTTGTCTATGCTAGCTTAATACAGTATAATGCTAACTGGTTAAATGATAAAACTACATAATAACATGCTTTGTTTTTAATCAGGTATTGAGGAAAGGGGATGTGCTCTTACATGACACCGAAATATGTTAATTTTAGCAACAGCCCTGGTCCTGTAAGATGTATGAATTAGTGTCGCATGATTAAGCTTAGACGTATATGATTAAACATAACTACCACTACTAAAGAACTCCACTGTTACAGGGTTTCTCATTTCTTTCTCTCTTTTTCTTGCTCTCTTTCTGTCAGTGGAGTGGGGAGGGACTTTCATCTTAACATCTTCATGTACAGTACTGTAGGGCATTTTCTGCACCTCCCCGTATAATCACTCACCACCATCACGATTCCCTTAATCAATACACAGAATGTAGAGGATAAAAAAAGAGAGATTGGGGAAATCACATGTGAGAAAATTTTCCTAATAGACTTTTTCATTTCATTATTTATTTAATCAATCGATTATATTTATTTATTTATGTATGTGTAAGAGAATCTGCCGTAGTTGTGTAAGTAAAGTTTACTAAACTTGTATGCTGTGTAATTGTTTTTTGAGAGCTGTGTCATATCTAGAGCTGTGTGCCAAATTGTGTGTGTGTGTGTGTTGTTTATTTGACCCCTTGGCCTCTCTATGTTGTTGCAGGGAAAAATGGCATAAGCATATTCGTCTGGCAGTCCACACAAAAGTGAATAGTCCCACTTACCCTTCCATTACTCCACTAAAAAGTGATGTACCAGTCCATTAAAACAATTCTGCGTCTTTGTTTTTCATTCTCTCTCGTCCCTTCATTTTAGCAAAGTGCACGTGAAGCATCTGTGAACAATGCTTCTTGAGCTTGTAAATGTCATTAGTAACGATTTGTGTTTTTTTTCGTAGTGTTTCTCAGAGCACCTCATAAACCACCCTCCATCTCCCCTCCCAAACCCCTCCGGCCCCCCATCCCTGCCGGTTGTCCTCGAAGAAGTTGAGCGTTACATCCGCCATCCAGAGATTTTACAGTGGATTCTTTATCTGTATAAACAAAGCAGGTAATGGTGGCTGTTTATTGCACAACGCGCCCCCATGCTAACTTTTATGTCTTTATTGGTTGCATGCCAGTTGCATTGTTTATGTGTCTGTGTTCCCAGCCACTGCCCTTGAACTTAACCCCCGTCACCCCTGCCAGTTCCCCACCCCCCTCTCCCGGCTCCATCCGTGACCCCTCCTTCACCAAATCTCTCAAACCCCCTCTCTGTTAGGGGCTGTGAATACCAGAGAGACAGAAAGAGGGAGAGAGCAGTGGTACAGCACAATATTTGGGATCCTTTGCGAGCCATAAAGTGAAGCCCCACCCATAAGCAGTGACATCATGCATAAGCATTTGTATCAGGGTACAATAATATTACCGACAGACACAGAATGTGACATTTTAGGTGATACTATAGACATAAGAGTGATGTTATAGACATAAAAGAGAGGGAAGCAATTCTACAATTGAAACTCTTCTTAAAAGTTTCCTCTGTATCACTAGCGTCCTCATGCAGCTTTAATGCTGAGTAAACTCTCTCTAGATAACCATAATATAATGGGCTCAGAACAATGTGAAGAGTCCCCCACATAGAGTCCAGGACTGTGGGGGTGTCCCGTACACCAATGAGAGAGAGGAACATCTGATGTCTTGGCAGTAGGATAGGGATAGGGAGTCATGTACTGAATATTCCAGTAGAGTGACAAGGCCACCGATGACAAGCTTTCGCTGACATGAAAAGAAAGAAAGAATGGAACGAAACAAGCAGGGAAAGGGGGGAGCGAAAAAGAAAGAAAGAAGAGAAAAAAGGGAGAGAAAGAAAAAGAAACAGAACAACGTGAACTCCCCCGTCCAGAGCTCGAGGATTAACGATGAAAAGAAACAAAAGGATAACAGTAAACAAAAGAGTAGAGGCTAAAGGGGGCTCCCCTGATTTCTCTTCCCACTCAAGGAGGAAGACAGACGGAGGGAGCAAACGAGAGCGGGGCTCCTCTTTTGGGACGGACACGTATGGATCTATATGCATGCATACAGTGGCCTGGTATTGTGAATCAAGCAGAGCTAAATCAATGTCAGAGCTCAATCAATATTTAGTCCCATGTGTTCTTTCTTGCTCTCCTGCACTTGGCCTCACCTTCCCCATGCTAACATCACCAGGACTTTCACATGTGGGTCAATACACACCAACGAGCCACAGCCGAGCAGCAAATCTATTAACCTGCCCGTGTTTTAGTTAGAAAGAGGAGGAAAAACTACCGAGAGGTATAAACAAAGACAAGAGGAATGAATCAGGTCCAAACTGAGAGCATGCAGGTGTTGAGTGTCAGTAAATACTGAGGCTATATGGGAGTCTTTCAGTGATGGTGTCATATGTTGGCGCCTAGAACAGGGACTCTGGACACTGTCTGTGTCGGTGTTGAAAAGCAGCAGGTTTGATTTGGTTTGGTCTGGGGGTTGCGTGCATTTGGACGTGCGGTATTAGGGAGTTGTTACCGCTTCCTTTTTAAGTTATCTGTGTTTACCAGCGGCATATGGGTTGGCCTGTCTCTCCAGCCTTGGGCTGTAGACACAACAACACTGCTTGTTAGTGACATCTGCTGGGAAGAGCTGCCCCACTTGTCCTTTGGCCCTTACTCAAGCGAGTCCAGCCCGTCAACACACCCTCAGCTCTCCACCCCTATATGTCCTTTTATTACTGGGCAATTTGTGCTCCTTCCCGCATGCACATAATGTCCTCTTCTCTTCGTTCTGCAACCTATTCCCCCTGTCCTGTCTCCAAAACTCATACCAGGGTAAGGTAGAGGTGTCTGCATTCCTGGGACTTTTCCCTTCTGTCCTGTCCAAACCTGTCCTGATTCAGAAACAGTGCAAATGCATGCTAAGTATGCAAGAAGGCTAACATGAAAGAGAGTTTATGCAAGAATGCATACATGAGGGTGTTCTGTCGTAATACGCTATTTCGCAATGATTTTTTACACACGCACCCCACCTTGCTTGATTTCCACTGAAAGATCTTTAGAAGCACAAAAAATGTGTGAACAGTTGTTTAAGAACACTTTTTGTCTGTGTAGCAAACAAATTCATGTTCATTTCCAAACCATTTCTACAAGCACCAAGGTGCATTCAGCCATCTAACTTCTTAGCTTTGCTTTTTTGTTACACCTCCCACTGGATGCTGAATAAATTGTCATTATATGATAGCAGCCTGTCCTCTGCAGTCATCTGAAAGGCAGCAGTCATGTCACTCAAACTGTCATTGCCATTGTTTCAGGTCATAAAAATACATGAATCAAACTCATCATTCACCAGGACACAGTCAAGCCTCAACACTGACAGTAATACAAGTGTAGCGTACCTGAGTATATACTCTATATAAAGAGTAGACAGTAAAAAGAAAAAAAAAAACTGATACAGATGAAAGCACAGCGACAAAGTTCTCGCGCAGAGAAAATGTATGTAAACACTGTGATTGGAATCCATCCATCCAAAAGTAATAAGTACTGATTATTTCACAAATGTAATACAAAAGACCAAACACAATATTCTTTTTTTTTTTTTTTCTAGCCTGCTGATTGCTTGTACAGTATATCAAAACTCTATCTTTAAAAGATCTGGAGCCACCAAACAGGTATTATTGGTAAATTCAGTGACTAATAGTTCCTCAGAAGTGTCCATATACACCCTGTACCTTCAAACCTACATTTGGTACTGACAGTAACCTGCTGTAAAAACCTGTGTGCCCTGAATTCCAGAAGTGCTGTCCAGTTTTGTGTACAGTATAGACATCCAGTGAATGGACTGTGGGAGGCTAAGACTAGGGAATCACACACAGTGTACTGATTAGTTGAGATTTGCTGAATATTTAAGAGCCCAACCCAATCCAAATTCCACATCCAACTTTTTGGAAAATATTTATTACGTAAGTGTTTTGCTTGGTCACCAAATGGCTCTATAAGTTTATTTGTCTTCATTTAACCACTTTCTCTTTGGAAATCATCAATAACTGTTTAGTAATTTTGTCCCCAAAAAGTAAAGCTAGGTCACAGTTATTTTTCTAGAACAGTGGAGGACTTTCCATTGACATCTCTTCTGTTTTTAAACTGAGCTAATGATATTTTCTATCCCTTAACCTGAACCTAACCCTCCAACAAAGCTTTTAGCATTTTAGATTTTCATTAGACATTATTTAGTATGTGCTGATCGCTTGGTTACCACAATGTAGGCAAAACTGAGATACACACACACACATTAACAGATGAGGTTGCTGATGCAGACTGTGCTGAAGGCCAGTGGCTCGGAGGAGACTTGGTCATCACTGGACTTCTCTTGACCCATCTGAGTCATTAAAGCTCAAATGAGATACATGACAAAGACCTGCCATCATATAAACACTGGTGCTAGCCTTCAGCTAACTGCACCAAGACAGATACGTGCCTGTGACACAAGACGTACAGGCACACACACTAAATGCACATACAAATTTATAAAGAGTTATTTAAGCTGGAATATTTGTAGAGGTCAATGAATACACATGAAAACAGTGATATAAAGGCCATAAAGTCAATATTGTTTCTTTCCTTAAGTTCTGCACAGCTTAGTTAGGCTGGCTGTCCCCTCCAGCCATCCATCCTGACAGTCCTGTCTCAATGCCACCCTGCCCTCATGTCACAACACATTTAGGCATCAGTTCTATGTGAGGTGGGGATGTGTATGTATGTGTGTGTGTGAGTGCAATGAAGACACAGACGGATGCAGCGGCTGGGTGGTGATGGGTGTGTGTGTGTGTGTGTTGGTGCCACCGCTGTGGCCCTGCCTCTCTGTGGCTAGCCTTCTCCACAGTGAGCAGCCCTCCAGCCATGGATTTGATCTTTGCAAAGGCTAACATCTGTCGGCTGTCATTTTAGAGAGATTGATGACAGGCCGGGGAATGTAATGGAGGGAGGGAAGGATGGATAGGGAAGAAGGAGGAGAGAGGGGTGAAGGGGGTGAGAGAGAAGGGCTAGAGGGATAAATGGCGACCGTGCCAGTTTAGGCCTGATGGTAGCAATGTCTCCTTTTCTAGACAAGCAAGAGAAAATAAGAGAAAGAAAGAGAGTGCAACAGACTTAAAAAACTGCATCATTTTGGAACAAAAAATAATATATATTTCTTGTAACCATGTCCATAGTACTGACTACAGCTGGTTTAAATGAGTTACATGTATGCGCTACAGTGTAATGCACAGTGCTGGACACAGTACTGTCACTGGGGGGAATATATATATATATATATATATAGTATCTCACAAAAATTAGTACACCCCTCACATTTCTGCAACTATTTCAGTATATCTTCTCAAGGGACAATACTATAGAAATGAAACTTGGATATATTTTAGAGTAGTCAATGTGCAACTTGTATAGCAGTA
>JAFVLL020003276.1:0-15429 GCA_021397915.2 Tor tambroides | reverse complement strand
CTAAGGAGTGAGGGGCAAGGGCCAGTCTTCTGTGTACCATTTGTGTTTGAACCTTTTGAGAAAGTCCGAGTTTGGGGGAAAAACCTTTCTGGTCTGTCTGGCAACTGTATGATTAGCGGTTCTCACTAGGAAGACGAGAAATTCGAAGTTTGAAACGTGGACGACGTATTTAGCCTTATTATCTCCTTCAATTAGGCCACCTACAGCGGAGATTCACGTAAACGTGACACACTAATATCGAGCTTAATGAAGATGATGCCGATCGTGGAGAATGAACAGGAACAACAACACGAATCACTCTTTGGGAAAACAATGAATCCATCAGTTACACCTAAAAACGCCCCCCCTCCACCCCAGCTCTGATATCGTCTCACCTCCCCTCCCTCTACACCCTCTGTCTGATCCCAAAAACCAAGCCTCCTCATGTAATGAGCGGGGTGTGATCTTCCCACAGTCACTGAGGCCAGCCTTCAGCATCAAAACCTCAGCTATTTCAGCTCTCTCTGACCTTTACTGTCATTGGGTGGCACAAAGACCCAAACTTCGCTAGTGTAAAACACAACACACTAATAAGATATTCCAATACATTTTAACTGAATTAGTTGTTAACATATGTAAAATTATTACATAATCATCGTTTCCATTACTGGTGGACATGAACAAATGAAAGTCACAAGACAAGAGGATTATAATAGCTAATGATGATTTTTTTTTGACAAGTTAAAAGTTAAAAATAGATAAATACGTTTTGTAACGGAATTTATTCGAATTATTATTTTTCGTCTCTATATTTATTCCGCAGCTGAACATTGTATTGCATGTATGTCAAAATAAAACAAAAGGTGCACCAGTGAGCTTGACAAATGTATTAAATAATCAAAGTCTCTGAAATATTTTTCTGGTATTTGTTTGTTATATTAAATAATTGTTAATGGTTAGTAGAAAAATGACCATTTTTATTTGATTTTGGTAACACTTTACAGTAAGTTTCCATTTGTCAGCATTAGTTAACTACATTAGTTAACATCATCTAACAATAAAAAAAACCTTCTAAAGCATAATTACAACATTTACTCATTATTCAAATCAAATGTTTTTATTAAAATCAAAAGTTGTAGTTGTTCATATTACTTAATGGAGCTGAACTAACAATGAACTGTATTTTTGTAACAATGAAGTTGTATTTTTAATTAATGTTAACAAAAATGAATAGTTAATATAATAAACATATTGCTATATATATATATATATATATATAATTTAATATATTATGAATTTAATGTATTACATTTTTAAATAAAATTAATTCAGGACACAGAACATGCAAGCATAACTATAGTCAAAAATGATCCAATTCTTTCAGTGTTACTGCAAATGTGACGACTAAAAGCACAAGTCAAAAATATAAAAGAAATCATACCATATATCACATAAAAGCCATCAAGTGATGTGATGGGCTTTGGCAGGCAAATTATGTCTGTGAAATATGCCAATGATGAGCCATCACCTGAAGAGACAAATAAGAGAGTGCAAGTAAGTAGAAGAAAGGTGATTTCACAGCAGAATAAAGTTTGTCATTTCGTGCCCCTTAACTGTTTGCCGAAATGGTGTGAACGGCTAAAGCCTCTTTAGCCAGCTGTCATAATTTGTTAACGAGGCCTTTCAAAAAAGCAGAATGATAATGAAAGGACAGAAAAAAGAGACAGGCAGCGAGAGAGGGTAGAGGGGGTGCCCTTCATGAGTGACTGTGGAAGCGGAGAGTCGGTCCCCAGGGAGCCAGGTCGGGGGGGACAACATCAGACCGATTTCAGTGCGGCAACATGATGGCATCTCTGACGTTTTAATATTAATGAGAGCGAGCTCCTCGGCCCGGCCTGCCAGCACTCTCAGCAGGTGCCTCGGCGTACAGGACGACAACCCCTCTCCTGTCCCGCTGACGATAACACCTCTAAGTCTCAGGAGGAGCTCTGGGCCTTAAAGAGAGGGAGGGCTGGCAGAAAGGGAAACGGAATGAGTTAAGTCATCCATTTAAAAACTTAGACGATGAGGGTAGAAAGGAGCTCTCTTTTAAAGTCACCTCTCGTGAAGCCGAACCACAAGGTCTCGATATTTCTCCTCTTCTCCCAAACCCCCTTGAGAAAGAAATTGACTTTTGTTTGGAGTTTGTGAAAAGTGGGAATCAGGAGAAGGACAATGGGGCTCCCCATGGAGAGGACCCGAGTGAAGCCATCTCAAATCAGTCAGCCAAGGGACCAATTAATCCGGCCATTGTCAGGCCCAAGCCACTGCCAGCACATCAACACATTCAGAGCCCATTGTCCCGACCCTCCTGCAGTAGGATTTAGTCCGTCCAACAGCCAGTTTTGTCCGGGCCAGCTCAGGCGGAAGTTTCTCACTGACAATTTGCCCCAAATAGATTTGTCAGAAAGCGTCCATCGACCTGCCAGTTAGACAGGGCGAGGTTGTGTTCGGCCTTTATTACTATTATTATATTTTGGAAATGCAGGCAGCATAATGGGAAAATACTACAGGTGTGTGGAGAAACGCATGTGTGGCGGTCTAACCTCATGTAAGGTGCGGGATGAAATGAATACGGCAATTGCTTACACATGGAACGTGTGTGTGTGTATATATACACAATTAAATTTGATGTCAGGTCTCTTTAATATGAAAACATCTGTGAATCCAAAATGTTTGTTAAAGGTTGAAATATGTGATTCATTTTACAGTACCTGAAGGAATAAGAAAATGATTAAGATGACGATTATGCATACATCACACTTGCTATGGGAAGAAATATATTTATATTAAAATATAATTTCCCTTAAAATACTATATGGACTATCCTGTCCTAATTTCTCTGTACAAACATTATTGCATAAGAATTTACAAGGATAGTTATAAAATTGCTAATTTTATTATATTCAATCCTAAACTCAGCAATAACACCTATTTAAAGATTTAATGACATTCATTTACCAGGGAAAAGTTAGCTGTCTAATTCTAGACAAGTTAGTGGGTGTCTGATTGTTAGCTACAATGCAAAAAAGGTAAAAAAATAAAATAAAATAAAATAAAGGATCATGTCAATAGGCAACAATTTGAACGGCAGATAATGTCTAAAAAAAATCCTCTTCTTTTCAGTCAGAATTTCTTTTGAGCATACAGTCATTGTGATTTCTGGTAAAAATGAAAGTTTTGTACATGTAAATACAAAAGAGTTTAACAGACATATTTCTATCAGAAACAAATATTCTATACAGCATACACATATAGATGGACATACGTGGTTTAAGAGACCATGTTTTGTAAGGATAGCACACTAGCAATGATCTACATGGGACATAAACCTCAATTAGAATTCTTAAATAAAACTGTTTTTTTCTTAGTGGCCAAATAATAAGAGGTCAGTTTTTAATTCTTTAATTTAGTCATTCATTTTCACTTTTTAATTAATTTATGGTTTGATAAAATTTGCCTCCGTGAATTAAGGGTTAGAAAGGAAATGCATGTTGCCATTGCTAATGGACTGAGAGGTTACTCGGGTGTTTTTTTTTTGTATGTAATTTAATTTTTTTCTGCTATTTTTTTAATAGATTCATTTATAATACAAAATTGAAAATTTAAGTTCCCATCCTCATTTGATAGTAATTCCTTTCTCTATGCGTCAGGAACAGAAGTGCACTGAAAGTGCCTAAATATTTGCAATCCTCTGGCCTTCAGCAATCCGCAACTTTTTTCTGATTTTATTCTGCCTCATACATGTGTTCATCTCAGAACAAAGTTCCAACACTGAAAAGTCTTTTGCAACATCTCCAACATGCTGTTACAGGAGTGGTTAAGGATAAGAGATGGTGTTGCTGTCCCTCTCCACTTTAAGGGCTAAGTAAGCAGTTGCATACTGATTCTGTCAAGCCAACAACTAGATACACAATCAGATGGTTCTTTGTCAGAGATTTTCATTGACTGTTATTGAGAGGAGAGTCACAAGCACAAAAAGTGAAAGCAAGCAGCCGGGGCAACCATGATGTTGGTTATGTTTGTGTAAAGACTATCTATGAATGACAGGATTAGGGCGAGTTAAGCAGATTACTACGAGCAGACCACCCCACCCCTAAGACACACACACACACACACAGACAGATACAGAAAGTGGGAATAGAGAAAGAAAAAAAGAGACAGGACAGAAAAAGTCTGATTCGTCCACAATCACAAGCATGCATTTTTAAAATGATGCTCTTAACATGTCATATAGGCCTATCTAAAAGTTATCAGACTCAGAATCATTTTGATTTAATCACTCATGACCTAGAGTTTGCTGGTGATGCCAACAGAGATGTGGGTCTTACTGTGACACTGTTTTTCTCAGTCTGGCACATAAGGTCCTGAAAAACGCACATTTGAATGTGCAGTCAATCACCTGTCAAAAATCCTAATTTCTTTTCAGTGCCCTGAGAACACCGTTTAAAGGAGGACATGACAATCACTAATTGCGATTAGATACGCCACGTTTAGACCGAGATTTAGGGCTTCCATATGGCCCCGAGCTACCGTGGGAATGTTCATAATTAAACCTAAAATATGGGTGTCTACTGGCGGCGGCCACAACATGGCACGCTGTTAAGGTCAAGATGTCATTGCGCACGCTCTCAAAGGGGTACAGTTGTGATTCTCCCAGTCCACGAGGGAAACTCGCACGCATGTGTCCCCTCTAAAACAGCGCGTGCACTTGATTTTACATCGATTTCCCGTTTTGTTTCCTCTTATAAGCAATTTAACCAAGTCTACGGTGAAATGTATTCTTTTTCATATATCTTATATCTTTTTCATAGAGCTCACTAGAGTATAGACGTAAAATCCATTATAGAACTGTTTATGGCTACAAGTTTAAACTGGGTCTCATAAATAATAATTAACTTAAAAATGAGCTTCGCGCACACACGACAAAGAGACGTTGCATTCAAGTGGTTTGCTTAAATTATGAGCAGTGCTAAAGATACTATTTTAATTACTTTTTTTTTCTCGAAAAAAAAAACTTTTATTTGTTACATACACAATAGTAGGCTATACAAAGAAATAAATGTTGCCTATCCCCCAAGAAAAAATAAAGGTTTTAAATATAGATCTATAAATGTAACAAACGATGATGTGTGCATTATAGATTATCTACGAAAAAGTAGAATTAAAAACGTGCAGTCGGACAGATCACAGTGTTAAATAAATGCACATTTACCACAAAATTGCAATATTTATTGCATTTACTTTATAGTAGTAGTAAGCATAACATAAGCCACATTTACCTGTTGATTCACTCTTAAAATGCAACAAACGTACACTTACAAAAAAATCCTCTAATTTTCAAGCCGTGCGTGAAAACCTGGCAAGATGAGAGCGCGAAGTGAAACACTGTGATATTTGGGCTCGATCTCTTTCCTGCAGTCATTCTACCAAAGCAACAGGTGCACGCGCGCGAAGGAAGGATCCGGGGAAGCTTGACAGAAAGCAAGTTCGTTGCAAAAAGAAAAAATTATCATGTTTCTGAGGGTTATTTAAATAGAATGCTTTAAACTGTTTACGTCTGTCTGTGAGCAGTTAGGTCACTGAACTCTCCGAGGATGGAAATGTGTTCCTAATCAGTGGCAAACGTTTGATTCGGTCATTTAAACAGCCTTGCTGATCCTAATCAATTCCTATAGAGCGCACTATTAGCCTCTGACAGTGTCTGACTCGCGGTGTATGGAATATCACTTCATTCGTCCCCGTGACGTCATGCGCGAGCAGGAGTTGAAGAAGAAGGCAGGGAAAAGCTAAGTGGTCAAAGGAAGTTGGGCTCTCCTCCCACCCGCCCTCCTACGCTAATACATCTCATACATATTACCAAACTCTTAATCTGACGGTACACATCACAAAGTCACTCACCAAGGCTCCGGGCTGAGACGCATTTCCCAGCTCATGTACATTTTAAGGGGGTGTTGAGCAGTACAGTGCTGGCTTAAGCCCCAGTGTTTCTCCATTAGTTGCACCAAGTTTCCGTGGCGCTGAGAGACCAGGGACCGGTTTGGGCATATATCGTGTGTGGGGCTGCATCCATCGCATCAGTCAACAGCCAAACGAAATCTGGATTCTATTTGATGAAAAACAAGAGGAGCGACTTGGACACAATCAAAGAAAACTCCAACAGAAGGCAGAGGACCCGCTGTCCACCGCAAACCGGATGTTAAATTCATGCTTGTAATTTTTTTAAAACCAAGTCAAAAGTGTTAAGACTCCCCTGGGCCTGAAAAGTGTAACTTTTCAACGCAGTTTTCTTGGAGCAGAGGTCTTCAACATGAGCAAGCCTGCTGGTCCAACAAGTGGTTGTCTGGATATTTTAAATGTCAAATCCAGTGAGTAGATCGTGTCTTTATTTGTATGTTGTTAGAAATACCGTGCTGGCGAAGCAGAAACGCAGTCTCTTTTTGTTTACGAAATAAGTGAAAGTAAAATTATTGCTTATGAATTAAGATGACAAAAATTACGTAAACTCCATAGAGCTGTCAAACGCAAATCGAAATGTTTACATGCTGTCAAATTTATACCTCTCAAACTGGTAGCGCGACTGCCCAAAACAAACAAGATTATCTCGAAACAGGCAAACCACTCTATAAATCATTATTTGTATGCATCTTAGATGTGAAAATGCAAGAAAATAAATAAATAGATAAAATCTTAGATAAGTTCGCTTTTAGTGATGCTGTTACACTGCTAAGAATGTTGTCAGCCTTGTTTCCCCATAACGCGTTGCAAATAAGTTGTGCGTGCACATTGAAATTCTTAAAAAAATAAATAAATAAAAAGCGAATACTAATCATATTGTACCAGCCTGTACAGTTTTAAAATATCATGTGGTCCTAAGACATGCGTAAACTACGCATAATGTGTGATCAAAGCAGATCTGCTGAGTTTTCCTTATTAGACTCTCTTTTGACTTTCAATTAATTTCAAGGTAACAAGAATGCAAGTTCCCTGAAATTCATCTATAATAAATGTTTTCTGTCAAATTATTATTTTACAATTGCAGATAGAATTCACAAAATTGTATAACCGGAAACATTTCTCGAAATATGAAATACTGAGTGTGATTTGCCTGTAATAGGCTTGTGGTGGTTAAAAAAAAAACGTGCGCCTCTATTTGACTTTTTACATTTGGCTTATTGAAATTGAAAACAAAAAACAAAAACAAAAAAACAAATAGTGTTAAAAGTTTTTAAAAGTTTAAGTGGCTTCAAGTGAAAGCGAAAAGGCAATACAATTCATTCAAGAGAAAGGCAAAGAAAATAATGTAACCCAACCACAATTTTAAAGCACACTATAATGATTTCTAAAACTGAACATATTTTACATTTAACACATTATTAAATATACCCTAGAAATTTATGAGTAGCTTATATGAATATGAAATTTGTAAGGAGTAACTTATTTAGCACCAGTGAACAAGTGAAATAATTTCGTTGAGGCCTAAAATTTTCGTTCATTACTTTGAATGCCTACCCCAAAAACGTTTTGACGACACTTTACTTGTATTTTGAGTCAGGCATAAAATAAAAAAAAATCCCAGGTGTTATTCGAAATCCACATGACCTATACATACATACATATATATAAACATATATTTTTGTTTTACTTGTTTTACAGGGGTGAAATTGCGACACTGTTTGGGTGGTCGAAGGCCCATTAAGTTCAGAGTTTCTCACAACTGCACGTAATCCAGTGCAGCAGGTCCCAGGGTTGATGCTGATTACAGTAAAAAAAAGTGTTCTGCACACACAAGAAAAATCACAATTTTCATTTACTCCAAGTTCATTTGCATACACTTCATTTGAGTCGCTGAAACGCGCTGGTGCGTATTATTCTCCTCTCCCGTGTCACTCCCTAATCCGCGAGCCTATAGACGGCGCGAAGAAAGCAGTTGTCGAGCTTCATTATGAAGCGGGGTTGGCAGCTTGTCGAGACCAGGCCAGTCAGACGAGGCTCAATGGGGAAATCATTAAGTTAACACTCTCCCTAATGTCGCCATTGTGCGCGTCAACTGAACATTGTTTTATCGGACCTGCGATATGACGCTTCCCACCAATGAGCCCTCAACGTAGGCCTATGGTTTACACATTCCTATGGACAGACTCATTAAAAGTGTGTCCTTTAACACAACATTTAATACGATTTCAATGTGCAAATTATACAAATTATACAATGACTTTCAGGGAATTTCTGTAGAAAATGATCAGGCCCAGTCTGCTGAAATTTTGCGTCTAGCGCATTTTTTTCTTTTGGGCCCTTAACCCAGTTTTAAACAAAATTAATGCGTTTTGCGTGGCACACTTGTTCAAGTAAATCTAACATAAAGTGATGATAATAAAAGTAGCCTACTTTTGTTTTGTTGGTGAACCGCATGATATTGAACCTGAACGAAAGCGCTCGAGAATCCTATTGTTGCTATGGATACCTCGTCAACGCGAATTTTGTTCGCTAGTGGCTATTTGTCGCCCGCTGGAAATATGAGCTCGGCCTAACTTGTAATCATAAACTTAACTAAACGTATAGGCCCTACCAAATTGGGGAAAGAATAGACTAAGTAATTTTGAGACCCCCAACTTTTTGTTCGGACGTCCTTTCGGGGGTTCAAGCCTTAATTAGGATGATCAGCTCCCACCCTTTGCAAAAAAACAACAACAAAAAAACAAAAACAAAGAGGGTGTGTATTGGGCTTTCTAAAACATTTTGTCTGGTTAAAGTGAATAACTATTCTATTAGAGTAGCCTATATTAAAAAAAACTATTATAGACAAATCTACAAAAATTTATGAATAATCTCATTTTACAAAACATTCGTCAATATTTTTAAACAGACATGAAGTCTCCAATAGAGTTGATTTTTTTTTCCCTTAAATAAATGCTGTGTTTTCGTAGGTCGGATTCTGGACATTCCATGTAAAGTGTGTGGAGACCGAAGTTCTGGAAAGCACTACGGTGTTTATGCGTGTGATGGCTGCTCGGGATTTTTCAAGAGGAGCATAAGGAGAAACAGAACGTATGTCTGCAAATCTGGCACACAGGTGAGCTATACTAATCAGTTACCGCGATGTGTTTGAACTATAACAGCGTCAGCTAATTTGAACTAAGCAAGCGCGTCTAAGGACTAGATTACACCTCCAGTGATTTTCATAATTGAAAGATTATCCCAGAAGTGAGCCCCCTCCCGCGCCTTTGAGGGCCCTTTGCCCCGTCTAGTGTAACAGGTGTAATCCAATCTAACGCACCGGCAGGACTGGGTGGATTTGGAGAGCGGTAGGCGGGAATGACACTATTGGCCGTGCGGCGGGGGAGCGAGTCAATAGCCGTCATTACTCTGCCATTCCCACATACCTGTGGAGTGGAAACCAATGGAGCATATAGCAGAAGAGGCTGTTTGTGCGCCATTACTGCGAAATGAAACGAACCTGATTGTATTTCCTTATTCTTTCCTGCTTTTTTCCTCAGGGCGGCTGTCCAGTAGACAAGACACACAGAAATCAGTGCCGCGCCTGTCGCTTGAAAAAGTGTCTAGAAGTGAATATGAATAAAGATGGTAAGTGCTAAATACATTTGTTTTTTTATATATACATTAATAAATTTTAGATATTACAGAAAAATGATTGTCTCTATCCTCTATGATGCATGTAATCCCATTTGGCAGACGCAGAAAATTAAAGGTCTTTTAAAAAGTAGACTGCATAAAAAAGTTTTTACTTACGAACTACTTGACTGTAACATTTGTATAGGCTAAATGTTTGACATTTTTTAAAATAGTAGTATGTAGTGTATTATTATTACTATAATTATAATTATATTATAATTACTATTATATTATTATTATTATTAACATTTGAAAGAGAGAGAGAGAGAGAGAGAGTGACGGGGGGGGGGGGCATGATCCACAAGACTTCAAGTAGGCTAATAAAACTTTCATGAAAAAGGTCAAAAGGAGTAATCCTAATTAAAGTAATTTATATTCAAGAAATTTGTATAAAAGAAATATAATGATTAAGCTGTGCACAACACTTGTGTCTTCAAGGTGCAAGTAAAATAATTTATAATTTCATGAAATCATTAAGTCATTAAACTATGTTATATGGAAAATGCTATAAACGTTTTTATAAAACGGTTAGTTCCATTCCTCGATTCTGATTGGTTAGCAGCTGTGTTTTATTCACGATACAGCACGGCTATGACCGCTTCACCCAACCTTTCCGTGTATCACTGAGCAACACCCTTATCAACCACCCTTAGCAACATAAACAATCAATAGCATCAAAACTGTTTAATGTATTATGTAGTAGCTTGCTATTTATTTAATGAAGTATGAGTGACCCCTGCTGGCGTTATGTTGCAACTTTCATCTTTAATTTTGAGACCCCGCCCTTCCCCTGTCTAAATAAACGCTTCTCACGCGGAGATATGTTGACGTGTGCGGCGAGCATCTGTGTGAAATACTACAGTTTCCGAAGTGAGGAGGGAATATTACTGAATTTATTAGTTTTCTGTTTCAGGTATGATTCTGTATGACCATCAGTTTACACTGTAATGACTCTTGCAAACCTGCGCTTGTGCTGCGAATCGGTCTGTTTTAAAACTAAAAGACGGAAAACAGACGATGAGAGATAAGCAGATGTATGTGTGTGAGAAAATATGATATATAGTGTTAAAAAAAATAAATGACAGCGGATAAGAGCTCCTATTCTGTTTTTATTTAAGCTCCATTAGATGAGGTGCATGCTCGGAACATTCTCGCTGCCGCTTCTGTTGCTGTCAGGAACTATTTTTTTAGCGGAAGGACAGCATTTAACGAACTTGCTTCAAAAAGTAAAATTTCAATACATACATTTTGGGTTTTAATATTTTTAATAGTGGTAAACCGTTTTATAAAAGCAATAAGGCATCGAGGCCGTGTTGTACCGCGGAATAAATCACGGCTGAAGGGGTTGCAGGCACTCGCTTCGCGTCGTGCCTAACAACGCCCTTCAGCCGTGATTTATTCACGATACAGCACGGCCTCTCGTACCTTATTGCTTAATTCAAACATGTATGAATCCAACAAGAACAAATAAATTACTTGACAGTTAGTTTCTAAACTAATTTTAAATTAGTTTCTGCTTTGTATCATATGAGAACGCTTATTTTTCATGTTACTGATCCTTACATCACTACAGCCGTGCAGCACGAGAGAGGACCGAGGACTTCAACCATTCGAAAGCAGGTGGCACTGTATTTCCGAGGGCATAAAGAGGTGAACGGTTCGTCGACCCATTTCCCATCCACGTCTATCCCGGGGCCGCCGTTTTTCACTACAGTCACGCAGCTGGAGCCTCACAATCTGGAGTTAAACACGGTCACAAGCACACCGGAACGACAGGCCATTGTGGGACTCGCCCAACCCACACCCAAGGTAAACATGTTCCTTTACAACAGTGTAAATCAACAAATTTATATGAATTGCACTAAAACATACATTCAATTATTAACTGAATGCATGTAACCCCGCTTATTTTCTATGATAATGTAATCACTTTTCAGTATCCTCATGAAGTTAGTGGCAATCCCATGTACCTGTATGAAGTGGCGACCGAGTCAGTGTGCGAATCAGCTGCGCGCCTACTCTTCATGAGCATTAAATGGGCCAAGAGCGTTCCGGCCTTCTCCACACTCCCTCTACCGGACCAGGTAAACAAGTGTTTTAATATTTTCATGTATTATTCGCTAAGGTTTAATTTTACACAAATGAAATATGCTATATATGCTATCAAGTGTGAAACCAACCCCAAATGCAGGTGTTTTATTTATAGTCATTAATGAACTTACCTTTTTTTTTTTTGCAGTTGATCCTTTTAGAAGACGCTTGGAGGGAACTGTTCGTGCTGGGCATAGCGCAGTGGGCTATTCCAGTGGACTCCAGCACTCTCCTAGCTGTTTCGGGTAGGCCATACAACATGTTAATCTTAAGATTTACGTAAGATTTGACGTCTCGTTTACGTTACTTCCAACGTTATATCCATACACTTGTAATGTTTTGTGTTTTCTCGAGAATTAGGAATGAACACCGAGAACACAGATTCCCAGAGGCTAAACAAAATCATCGCAGAGATCCAGGCGCTGCAGGAGGTCGTGATGCGCTTCAGACAGTTAAGACTGGACGCTACGGAGTTCGCTTGCCTTAAGTGCATCGTCACCTTTAAAGCAGGTGGGGTTTGATAAAATAAAATACATCATATTGAAGCGAAATATACTTATTATTGATAACAACAGAAACTTTTATTACTGGCCAAAGAGTAGCTGAACAAACATGCTGTCTTTTTTTCCGTTCTTGCAGTTCCAACACACAGTGGTTCGGAATTGAGGAGCTTTCGCAACGTCAGTGCCATTGCAGCCCTTCAGGACGAAGCCCAGCTGACTCTAAACAGCTACATCCACACCAGGTACAGCTAATACTTCCTGAAACATGGGCGAATGTATAAAAAGCTCATTAAAGAAGTCTTACGCAAATTTAGAACACTTCATTTCGTGTTTATTTTTAAACGAATGGTTGCATTTCAGGTACCCCACTCAGCCGTGTCGCTTCGGGAAACTGCTGTTGCTCTTGCCTGCTCTACGTTCAGTTGGTCCATCCACCATTGAAGAGGTGTTCTTCAAAAAGACCATCGGAAACGTGCCCATCACACGACTGCTCTCCGACATGTACAAATCCAGTGATATATGAGCTACTGAGAGACAGAGAAAAGAAAACAAAATGTATCTTTGACCTTGGCATTCGCATGGACGCTGTGGATGATACCAGACACCCTAATGTGATACTTCACGCACTTGTTAGGAGAATAAAGCTCTACCAATGTCAAGATGTTATTACACAGGGAAACTATGAAACAAACAAAAGACTGAATCTCTTTAAGTTGAGCTTACTGCTTAGAAAGAAAGAAAAATGAACGTTTAACCAGTAATTTTCTAATTGATTTACTTTTAATCTATTTAAGTTCGTTTATGGAAGTAACTTAACAAGCTTAATCTGTTCTTGTCAAACTAAGAGCAAAATGATCTTAGTTTGTAGTCATATATTTGAATGGAGTGTCCGTGAGGTTATGTACAATCATTCATTTCAAAACGGGACATTTTTTTGTCTCCAATTGACCAACTACCTTTATGACCAATGCTGTTTTGATTTCAGCAACAGCATCATTCATTTGTCCACGAGAACTTTGAAGAAAACCAAAAAATTAAAAAAAGAAACCATGAGGTATGTTTCAGGGAAGTAGGTCGCTGTCCCTTTGACGTAGTGCTGAAAACCAAAGGCCCATGAGTCAGAACTGAAGAGCAAGTTCATTCCTGTTTTACCTTCTAGCAGAAGCTCCGACTTTAATCAAAACACTTGAACCAGCTAATCAGGTTTACTTGAAATGTACGCTGAAAGGTTGGAATTAAACTCTGCAGGAAGGCAGCAGGACTGAGCATTACTGACTTGATGCATCACATAATTACCTATTGAGGTGACTGGGAGGCCGCAGCAGCACCCACACTCTGTGACCGCAACAGAAGATTAGGGTTCACGGGCAGGGCATTCGAAATCCTCTGGATACAGATCTGTCGGCATTGTGAGTTTTCTGTGCGCCCGCTCTGAAAATGTCATTTTATTGATGTTTAAAAAGCTGTTTCTGCTCAATCCATGGCGCATGTCAGAGGGCCTATTAAACCTTTGTTTGACTAGCTACTAACCCTGGAAAAGAGACACCACGATCAGCACTTGGATTTGCTTTTGTAGTCTGTAAATACATTTCTCGTTGTACAGTGATAATTTTTGTGAAAGTTGTTTTAAGATATTAGAATAAATATTGAATATTGATCGCCTGGTCCTTCAACGACTGTCAAATGCATGTCTCCTTTTGCTTTCTGGGTTTCTAAGGCTTCCTTCTACAAGCAGCAAAAGGTGCACTGCACCCTAAACGGGGTACTAAACGGGGACCGAGAGGTTCACGTCTGTGCGTAAGTGCATATTGAACCATTGCCGATACAATACCCTGGACCTTGAGTGAAGTTGCTGTGCCTCGCACGGCTCAGGGTTTCAAGCACTCTTTCACAAATCAAGGGCTTTGCCCAAATTGCATTTTTTTATCTTCATTTTTTGATACAGAGCATACAATAGAAAGAAACATGATTGCGATGACAACTTTCAATCCAATTTATCCTAGCTCCTTTTTAATGGGCTGCTCTGACGTGGAGTGAACTCCAAGGTTACAAGAGCCAAGCGGCTGTGCCCTTCTCTTCACCTTATATACAGCATTGTTGCACATACCGACTCTCGACAACATTTGAATTCCATCAAAAGTAATTTAGGTACGATTCGTCATGCTGGAAACAGAATAACAAACACTTAACATGAGACAATGCTAGACTTACAAACAAAAGGCTGAATGTAGGCCTGTAATAGCAGTGTCTTGTACAGCAATTAGAAACAATACAAAAACACACCTGTTTTATAAATAGCATCCACTCACAGTAATATATCCTATATATTTTTAATATATAGTTACATATACACCCTTCCAAAAAGTATAAATTAAGTGCAGTGTTCACTTTTGTCCTGGTTTCAGGAAAAATACACTATAAATACCCACACAAAACAAATGAACGTTATTTGAAGAACAAGTTATTGTATAAACCATTTTTGAAATCAATTTTGACCCTAAAATATTCTTACAACGAAAAACCTTTCTTCTACTCTACTGTTTCAAAAGGACATTTGAGGAGGAACTGACCTTCACAACCTAGCATTGCCTGTGTTCTTTAAGATTCCTCTATATATGAGCATCCAAGACCCTATGACCTCTCACTCCTTCCTCCAGTAACCATTCCCAATGAAACTGTTCTCTCCCTTTCAGAGCCACCTGCCTCAGTCTTAGCAGATCAATAAAAAAAAAAAAACCTTTGACTAAATGCATTCTGATTTAGATGTGTCTGTTTATCAGTAAATGGAACCATCCTAATTATCTTGGTAGCATGAAATTTTAAATCACTTGAATAAAGCATAAATGAGCGATAACTAAATGAGTTTACACACTTTTTAATATTGTTTTGTGTATAATACTGACAAATATCCATGTGCTGTGGATGAACAATACCTGGGTATAATTAATTTCACTGTTCATTTGGATACTTCCTGCACATAGAATACTAATACTTGCCCTCCAGTTAACGTATTTCCTCTAAAATAATCAAACTCCCGATGGTCAAGAAGAAGAAGCAGCTTTTAAGGCAGACTACCACTCTAAAGCTAAGATGATATCTTAGATATTTCAGCGGAACAAACAGACGCTTTAGTTCTGCAAACCACATCATACATGCATGTGTTTGATCCGTTTTATTGGAAAAT
>JAFVLL020003275.1:0-58084 GCA_021397915.2 Tor tambroides | reverse complement strand
TTCAAGGAAAAGTATTTTAAACAAGTTTTAGACCACTTCAATTACAACAGCCTTGGCAATGGCACATATGATCAGCGCTACCTTATTACAGGTGACTATCATACTGTTAGAACTTTTATTATCTTTTTAAATTATATCCACACTGAGTGAGTGCGTTGTGTGTTTATTGTAGATCAGTACTGGAAGAAAGGCAATGGACCCATTTTCTTCTACACTGGCAATGAAGGGGACATATGGGAGTTTGCACGGAATTCAGGGTTCATCACCGAGCTGGCAGCAGTGCAGGGAGCCCTGGTGATATTTGCTGAGCATGTAAGATTTTCATGGAACTGTTGAATCATATGATCATGGAGGAAGTTAGACAAGTTGGAACAGTTCACTCAGTCTTTGATGTCAGGTTTATGCAGTCTATAAATGTCCACTAATCATAAGCTTTGCTTTAAACTCTAGAGGTACTATGGAAAATCTCTTCCATTTGGGAAGGATTCATTCAATATCCCTCAGGTGGGGCTGTTGACGGTGGAGCAGGCCCTGGCTGACTATGCGGTCTTGATCACAGAGCTGAAGAAGGAACTGGGAGCTCAGAAATGTCCCGTCATTGTCTTTGGTGGAAGGTGGGGTCTCAGTGAGCTTTTTATTTCGTTGAGAACCAATGTTTGCCATTAACTTGTTATCTTCTGACAGACATAGTATAATTTAATATAATTTCATTATTATAAAGTTAAATAAATATAATAAAGACAATAATAAACAAATACTGTCTGTATTGTACATTGGCAGTCAAAAGTTTGAAATAACTCACATTTGTAATGATTTTGAGAGTCTTTTTCTCACCAGGGCTGCATTTGATCAAAAATACAGTTAAAAAAAAAAAAAAAAAAAAAAAAAGTAAAATTGTGAAATATTACTACAATTTAACAAATGTTTTTTGTTTTAATATGTTTTAAAATGTAAAAATTATTCAAATTAAATTTTTAAAAAATGTATTTCTGTGATGGTAAAGCTAAATTTTTAGCAGCTATTACTCCAGTTTTCAATGTCACATGATTTAAAAAAAAAAAAATATTGTAATATTCTCATTTGGTGCTCAGTATGGTGGCCAAATATTAATAATGCTTATTTGGTTCTGCTGGGAAAAGTTTTTGCTACTAAATATTTTTATGGACACCATGACACATACTTTGATGAATACAAATTTCAAAAGAACATTAATATGAAATAGAAATCTAAAAAAATTTTTTTTATTATTATTACTTTTCCCAAACTTTTGAACAGTTTTCACAAAAAATAAAAAGCAGCAAAAACTGTTTTCATCATTGATAATAAAAAAAAAACAAATCAGCATATTAGAGTGATTTTTGAATTCTGATTTCATGTGACACTGAATACTGGAGTATTGGCTGCTGAACATTCAGTTTTACCATCATAGGAATAAATGACATTTTTAAATACATTTTAAAAAGAAACCAGTTATTTTAAATTATAATATTTCACAATATTAATGTTTTTACTGTATTTTTGATCAAATAAATGCAGCCTTGGTGAGAAGAGGTATCATTCAACAACAACAACAAAAAAACTTAATTATTCCAAACTTATAACCAGTAGTGTATGTTAGTAATTATGTCTGTTTTTCAGCTATGGAGGAATGTTAAGCGTTTACATGAGAATAAGGTACCCTAATATTGTGACCGGAGCGTTAGCAGCTAGTGCTCCCATCCTGTCCACCGCAGGTCTTGGTGACTCTAGACAGTTTTTCCGGGATGTTACCTCTGTATGTTCATATTTAATCCCTTTCTTTTGTTTTAAAAGATGCCTTTAATATATAATACTTTTTGTAAATAAAAGTATATATAGTAATATTGATGTGTTCTGTTTGCTTATTCAGGATTTTGAGAAGTTTAACCCTGCCTGCAGAGATGCAGTGCAAGGAGCTTTCCAGAAGCTCAACACTTTGGCACAACAGAAAGGTATCTATAGCCATTCACTCAGAATGGTTAACCGTGTTTAGTTTGTGCTTACTTTTGTTCTTAAAATGGATTTCATTCTCCATTTTTTTTCCCATTTCTACTTCATAGACTACAGACGCATCCAATCTGCCTTCTCCCTGTGTAAAACTCCCTCCACCCCAGAGGACATTCATCAGCTGAACGGACTCTTACGTAACGCCTTCACCATGATGGCCATGTTAGATTATCCCTACAGCACTCATTTCATGGGCAGCATGCCAGCCTTCCCTGTGAAGGTATTGGATTTGTCACTAGCATGAATTTTCAGCCAAACCCATCACCAAATGGAAAGGGGATAGCATAAAAAAAACTAAAAGCTTGCCACTGAAATACTTCAGTGCATAATGCAAACCTAATGGTGTTAATCAAATGTTTTCCTGATGCATATAGCAAATGAAACCATTCTAGCCCATCTGGTTCCATTTAAAATTGCTTAGCAGTGCAGTTCCTGCAGTGTGATTGTGTGTCTTAAAGATAAATCGCAGTGCTTTGTACTTTTACAGGTGGCGTGTGAAACCATGCTGAATGGCACTGATCTTATGTCGGCACTCCGAGATACTGTCGGTAAATGACAGCAGCTTTGCACAGATTTCATTTTCTGTTTCTTTTTAAAATCCCTCTGGTACTGGCAAGGCTCAAAAGGCTTCAGCATTAATTTTGTGCCGCCCCACAGGCATTGTGTATAATTCCACTGGCCAGGTCACATGTTATGACCTCTACAGTCTCTATGTGGAGTGTGCCGACCCCACCGGCTGTGGCCTTGGCTTTGACAGCTATGCATGGGATTACCAGGTACCTTGATTAGTTCTCTCTAAACCCTGAATAGTAGATATTTTAGCACAAGTCTTTAGTAAAACAGATTTATTTTGAGACCACAGAGTGCTGCAAAGATGACGTCAATTTGTAGGCCAACCCAGAAGTTTGCATCGCCCTGGTTCCAATAGGATTTCTTTGGAAAGTTCTTTAGTCCAAATACTTGACACCATGATTTTTAGAAATTCATGTTACATTACTTCTGTAAAGAAGTTTGCTTCAAAGTTTAATCTGTTGTATTAGGGTCATTATAGTATGAATAGACTTTCCATTCACTTTTTAGTTGTATATAAAATCTATTTGTTTTTTTTAGGCCTGCACTGAGATCGAGATGTGCTATGAGAGTAACAATGTGACAGACATGTTCCCGCCTATGACATTCACCGAGCAGCAGAGAGAACAATATTGCTCAAAGAGGTGGGGGGTGGTGCCACGTCCAGGGTGGTTGAAGACCCAGTTCTGGGGCGACGGTAAGCTGTTTAAAAAAAAGGAAAGGTTTTACCTCATGATTATACATCAGGTTCTGCTTGTCTTTGTTCCTTTTAATATTCATTGGATGTTCGCAATTAAATGGGAGATCAGTGTTGCATCCACTTGAGTTTTCTCTTCTAGACCTCTCCACCGCAAGCAATATCATATTTTCCAATGGTGATCTTGATCCTTGGGCTAATGGAGGGGTAAGACAGTTTCACTTTAAAACTTTTTTTAGTTTTTTCCTCACTACAAATGATGATCTAAATAATTCACTTTTGTAATTCCCTTGCTATTGGTGTTTACGAAAAAGTGTTTTGTTGCGCTTCTCTGTGAAACGATGATGGAATTATTTTCACCTGTAGATCAGGAAGTCACTCAGTCCATCACTGATTGCAATCAACATACCAGAGGGAGCTCATCATCTGGATTTAAGGTGCACATTTTCAGAACTTGTGTGGATACCTTTGAGAGAGATGAAGACTATAAAATGCATATTTGGCTCTGTCATCTGATCATTCTTGTTTTGTTTTTTTCCCCCTCCCTCAGGGAGTCCAACCCTAACGATCCTGAGTCTGTGATTGTGGCTCGGAAGAAGGAGTCTGAAATCATTGCTCAGTGGGTGAAGGCAGCAATGAAGGAGTCATCATGAGTTCATTATGTACAATTTATTTCAACATTGTAAACTTGTAAAATATTGATTAAATCCATTTATTTTCCACAGAAATGGACATTAAGATACATTCAAGAAATATGAATTTGTCAATAAAAAGGGGGAAAAAAAACGTACAAACTCTTATGTTTCATTACAAGGAATATGTACAGCTATACCACATATTACGTCTCATCACTCCTGTTTTACAATATTTTTTGAAGTTCATGTCACATCTTTGGTGTATGAATGATTGAAAATTGTTGATTTGTCAATATGCATGAGGCATCTAATATTTTGAGACATTTGCACAAACAATTAACAGCGAGGCATGAAAAGCCCTTCATTTTAAATCTGAGAGATACACAAGCTCAATTGATTCTAGCTGTCTTCAGTTTCTCACACAATGAGAGAAAATAAAACACCCAGAAATAGAATACAGATAGCAAGTTAACTTAACACTTCCACACTGTATTATAAATAATCACAAAAGTATTTATTCACATAAAACAAGTTGTAGATGGCTTCACAACAGGAATGAGATGTTTAAAATAGATTGAATTCTCATAAAAACTTGATTCTCTGGATTGAAAATAGACAACATTTGTCATTGCTCTGTATGTAAAGGCACACGCGGAACAGAACACCTCACCACAGCACGACAACAAGAAACCGGTTAATGCTCAGCCCTTGATGAACATATGCAATGGTTTTAATGTACATACTACCTAAAAAACTAGAAAATATTAATGTAAGATTCTGCACAGTGAGATGTAATGTTCAAATACAATGCACATAGTACATCTGTAATCTGTGTAAACAGCAGGAATATTCTCTAATGGTCAAAAAGTTGACTTTTTTTACATTCTATTCTATTTAAGCTCAGGCCCACAAACGGATCTACAACAAGTAGCAAAAATGAATAGCAAACATTCCACTTTTCTTCCTGCAAGAAAACATTTGGAATTTTGAAGATTCTTTAAAGTTGTAGGAAAACCACCCCAAGAAAACAAAATCCAATTTTTCAAAGTAATCTACCAATACCATAAAGTTCTTCATACACAAACACTACAGACACAATCACATCTAATGTAGGTCCCCTGAAAGAGTGAAAACTGCTAGAATATAAACCCTTAAAAACATTGTGCTTGATTAACGCTCTATTAAAATACATAATTCTGACTGCAATCACAACAAATGAGACCAAATTAAAAAGAAAAATCTGCAACTAAATAATAATAATGGTTCACCTGCTAGTGAGTTTTAACATCAAAAGACGACATTTAATATATATATATAAAAAATAATAAACCCTCTAACTAACACCAAGCTCAACACAAAAATCTACATTTCTCCTGTTCACAGGAATGATCATTTAAAAATCCCTCACAGCAAGGTTGGGGTTTTAAGCTCAAAGTAAAATAAATTTTTGAAATAATTAAAAACAAACATTTGCCCTTGCATGTGCTTGATCACGAGATAAGACTAAATCATATAATGCTGCCTGATAACTATACCGAATGTTTCAAATGTTCATATAGGTGATATAAGCTCTGGAAAACAAATAAAACTTATGATGTAAAGAAAACATTTTTTTACAAAGCTAAAAAGCCTCCCTAAATCCCCACAACAAAAACAACAGTAATTCTATCATTATAAGAGGACACGCACACTAAAACCCCAAAACACACCATAAAGTGCTTGCAGTCCCAATAAGGTTTCACAGTATGAACATTTTTGTCTGTGTGCTTGGGCTGAGAGACTGCACATACTGATTCAATAGGCTAATTCAGCAGCCTAGCTGATCGACAGCATCACAATAGCATAAATAGAGTAAAAAATTCAGAAACTCTATTAATAGAAACATACAGATTACTAGTACAATCAGAAACTACACATCTACAAACAGTTTCTGTCATGGCTGTTTAATTTTATTTATTTTTTTTACCTGTTAGTGACTTTCAATTACAAAGAGTTCCTAGTGTAGAAGAAGATGGCAGTTTGGATATCAAATGTGTTCATGGCCCTGAGAGAGTTGTGTTTGGTTATGCACGTGTGCTTGTGGGTCCTTCACTCTGCTTGTGGCCATATGGGCAGAGGATGGGCCTCAGTGTTGAAGATGTACTTGTCTAAGCTGATAAGGTTGGGGTCATTGGAAAACAGCAGGTAGAAGTATTTGAGTGTCTCACCCAGGAAGAAGCTCTCCATCTTGTCTCGAGGGTTGGGATTGGCTGGGTCACGGACGTTGTTTATGGACGTATAACCTCCGGTGGGAACCTGTGGGGAGAGGAACGCATGAGTCTGTACTGAAGGTTGTTTGGTAACATTCTTGTAAACTGTTGATATGAACTGAAGGCTAAATGTGAGGTTCAGAAAAGCAGAGAGAGAAAGCGCAAGTACATTTGGAAATGGAGCGAGGCAATGTTTGAATAAACCAAGAAATATGAGAAGTCATGTAGCAACGTATCTGACACGTGAAAATCAGATGCGAGTCAATATCATGAGTCTCGTTCTGACAAAGCACCAAAGTTTGGCTTTGGGCCAGAATGAAAAACAATCTTGAGACACAGTCTTGAGGCTCATATTTTTCTTACAATATGCCTGCATTCAATTCCACATTTTCTGACCAATGATGAATGAATAAGGATTTTTACTTCACTTTACTTTTAACTAACTTTAGAGATCGCATTCACAAAGAGTATTAGTGAAAGAAACACTGAGCACAACTAGAAAAAAAATTGCAGAATTAAACTTTTCAGTGTCCTTTTAATATTTTATTCATTTAAAGGGGACCTATTATGCAAAAATCACTTTCATAAGGTGTTTGAACACAGTTGTGTGGCTGCAGTGTGTGAAAACATCTAGCCTATAATGATAAAAATCCACCCACTCATTTATTTATAATCTAATAAAATCATAAACAGTCTCTCAGGACGAGCTGTTTCAGATTCTCCCTCTGTGGACGTCACTGAGGGGAATAAGTCCTGCCCATTAGTGACGCTGCCCTATAAGCAGAGACACAGCCCTGAGTGAGAAGCTGCATCTGCCTCCACCATTAACTTTACTGATTACTGTAGCTTCTGGAGATATACAACATCAGTGCCAAAAAGGCTTTTCAAGTGTTGTGTTTTGGGATGCACTAACGGACATAGGAGTCTCCATAGACTCCCTCTATCTGAGCCATTGTGGACACTGTGGTTAAGTTTCATTTTCTGAGGAAATATCCTGGAAAAAATCGGTAAAGTCCCCAATACGAGTAGGGATCAATACCAACGCTTCGTGCGCGAACGTCAGCTCCAGACAAAGTAAGTATCGTGCGTTTGTTTTCCAAATTGCCTTTCTGAAAGAGCTTCTTGGCACTCTGTAAGGCTAATGATGCTAAAGCTACCATTGTCTCTGTGTGTTTTCAGTGGTGCTGTCTTCATGAATCATCTTGAATAGGAATGTGGTAGTTAAAAATTGCATCTGAAAGCAATGTGAGGCGATCGTTTGAGTTTGTTGAGCTCATAATCACGAGTGGGACTTATAAAGTTTGTGATAGCATGAGACCAGCTATGTTGTTATTTTTATGGTGCTGTGCTCCCTGTCTGTGTAATTCATAAACACAAATTTATGATGCACAGTATAATCAGATGACTGACTTTGAATCCGAGTAGTTTTCTGTAAAGATAACTGGCTTGTACTAATCGTGGAATGTTTATTTGCAAAGGCTAGCACTGCTAATGCGGGGCTCAAGCTCTTGAAGCTCCGCCCTCTTCTCCGGGAGCAACAGCTCACTGGCATTTAAAGCAACACACTCAAAACAGCGTGTTTGGGCTCATACCCTAAAAGTGGTAATTTTAACAAGCTATAAAAAATTATCTGTCGGTATTTTGAGCTAAAACTTCACATACACACTCTGGGGACATCAGAGACTTATTTTACATCTTGTAAAAAGGAGCATAATAGGTCCCTTTTAAAAGAAAGTTTGATGCCTGAAAAAGAAAAATTGGTAAGATTTTTCGAATGTTTTTGACAAGTTTCTTATGCTTACCAAGGCTACATTTATTTGATTAAAAGTACAGTAAAAGCAGTAATATTTTGGCATTTTATTTTTGCTAAATAAAAGTTAAATTAAAATTCAAAATTAATTTAAAAAAAACCTACTGATCTCAAAACTTTTGAACAGTAGTATAAATAATTAAACTGTTGAGCAATGGGACTGTGGACATCACAAAAATCATGCAAAAGCACACACTTCAAAAATACACCAGAAACAGTACACCATCTGAAAGCTATTTTCAAGACACTATGATTGGTTATGCACTCATTTGAATCTCACATACCATTTAGAATGGAAAACATGTAAATTTGGACGCAGTGCACAACATGTACCTTCCACAGTTTTGCATGTTCTAAAACATTTCAAGGTGACAATGGAACCGTTTCATCACTCTCTCACATACCCTTGTGTACTTATTGAAGTTCTGTAGGATCTCCCAGCCCCACTGCTGGTACTTCTTATCCTTGGTGAATCTGTACATGTAGAAGAGGCTCTCTACAGTCTCTGGCCGCAGAAGGTTGTGTCGGTCTGCAATCTGTAGGACATTATGAGATTACAAAATGATTTCATTTCACATACTCATCAAACAAACGCCCGTTTCACAGCTGCCAACTGAAAGCTCTTCCTGAGCTCACCTTTACATCTACATCCTGTGTGCTGCTCTCATGCATGTTGAAATGAGCTATCTCCGGGCTCAGACCTGTCTCCATCTGGGCGTACATCTGGTAGCAAGTCTCCATCAGCTGTTTTGCCAGCTCCATGTGATCAGCAGGAAGGCCATAATGTGCCCCCAGCGCAAGTGTGCCAGGCAGGAAACAAACCAAGTGGTCCTGAAAGAAACAGGAAAGGGAAAAAAGGGGGCTACATGAGCTACTTGATTCTGCTAGGCCTGAGGGCTTGTTTTTCTTTGAGAACAAGCATACCATTTTGGGACTGAGGTGTCCATGGGACAGCTCTCCTACAAATGTAAGGCCAGAAGGAGTAGATTTCTTCAGCAGATTCTTCTTCACGCCTTCCACAGCCAGCAGGTAGTCATCCAGCAATCTGAAAAAAATGGGAACACAAATAAATCTTTGAACCTGAACCTGTATATACATATTTATTTGTTTGTTGACAGCTATAGTTTAGTTTTAACAATCACCCAAAGCTGTTTATTTTTTGCTTTTTGATTTCATATTAGCACTATAGGCTGTCATCATACCACAGCTAAAATTTTGATATTTGCTGTTTGATGTTCAAATATATAGAGACTCTGCTCACTCGTTCTCAGTCTTGCCTCCTTGTATCCACTGCTTCAGTAGGTACTCATAGTAGCTGTCAGCCCTGGCACCCAGTGTGTAAATGCCCTGATGGGTGAACAGCCCGCTGTTGGTATTGATAAACATCGGCACTAACCCATCTTGCTTTCCATTCAATTTATGCACCTGCTTCATCACCTCCATTACAGCCAGCTACAGAAAGAAACAGAAGAAAAGTAACCAACTGTTGCTATGAGAACAGAATTGCTTAAATGAGTGTTCGGGTCTTAACTGAGAAAGAGTGTCCATTGTCTTGACCTTGTATTTGGGGTCTCCGGTAAGTCGACTGAGCTCTCTAAATTCTAGCTGAATGCTAGTGACCTCAGCTACAGTACTGTCTGAAGTCCACTGCGGAGGATGAGCTGTCCCCTTCCCAATATTCACATCCGAATAGGGGATTTTTGAGGCAGTGTTGAAGGCAGGCATCAGTCTGTAGCCAATATCTTTCTGAAAAATGAGTCATGTGATAAAATCACCAGAACATAGTAACAGGATAAAGAAAAACTTTGAAGACTCCAGCCCTTTCATCAGCATGTCCTTCTTACTCACAGCTTTCTCCAGGAACATGGAGTCTCCGGTCAGATGGTAAGTACTCAGAAGGCCGCCAAGTATACGAATGGTGCTCTCGAATAGATTAACATCCACGTTCTTATCGAAGGAGAGCTCTCTGGCCACCCACTCCCTGGCCTCTGCAAACTCTGTCAACAAGATTTATGTAAATCAAGTAAACCACATTACACACCATAAACAGCTCAGTAAACAAAAAATGGCAACGTTTCTTTCTTAATATGAAGACATTTAACTATTATTAAGTAATCCGTTGGTTGATTTCCCAGAAAAGTGTAAAAATGGTGGTTCTGTGCTGCTGGAATTGCTTTGTTTCTTTGAACATCCTAACCAGCCTGACATAGTAAGGTGGGTTCAACCAAGGCTGTGAGATTAGGGCTGATCTGTTTTGTCCACCAATGGACCAATATCAACTATACAAATTACACTTTTTTAAAAAATTAAATAAATTTGAAAGAGTACAATGAAAAGGTATATAATTTCTTGTGACTTGGACTGGATTTTTTTCCCACAAGAAAAAAAAAAATCTTGGTCTGTGATGGACTCTGTAATGTATTTTCTCTAGCAAACTAAATTACCCTCTTTGAGACCCAAGATCCACATGGTGTCCAGAGCATCAATCAGGGTCAGCCCAAGTCCAAACCACTCTCCATATGATTTAGAGATTGGTTTTAGCTCATCGTGACCCCAAGCAAAGTTCTTGTAACCCTTCCAGGCATGTCTAAAAGCTTCTCTCACAGCCTCCAGCCTGCTCTCAGCTGAAAGAAACAGAAACACAGGAAACAGCTGCTTCAGTGCAAGCCATAAAAAGAAACAAATGAATTCGGCAGATCAGCTGCATAAAATGGGTTTATATTTAGAACGTATTAATAGATTGAGCAACTGGCTCTTTTCCTGTTCGATATCAAAGGAGTGTAGCTGACAAAATAACAAACCATGTGCTAATGAAGCTGGGTCGTCTTGGATTTCTGTGTCTTTGGTGTCAGTATCAGATGCCTGTTCTTCTTCTATCACAGCTCCACGCCAACTACACACAGAAATAAAAAATAATAATAAACAAACCATAAGATTATTAAGTCCTCTATACTAGCCAAGCTCTTCATCACACAAAATGCATATGCTTTTGTATTTAAAAGGTATTTCAGTACAGTTGACATTAAACATCAAACCTAATGATTGGCTTTCCTTCTTCAGATCCTTTGTTTTCATTCTTCAGGTCCAGTCCCTGATTTTCTACTCCCAACAGACCCGAAACATTTGTTTTGGTTTGCAAACGGTTCTGCAAGACAGGAGGTCCACGTCTACGGTAGTCCTTTTTCTGTTTTTCAGAAGAAAACATACGTTATTGCCACGAACCTCAAATAGCAGCAAAAAGCACAGCCTGTAACCTTGAGTTATCAGGCTACTCATAAAAAGAGGCCATCCAAAAAGAAAGCAAGAAACAAATAGGTCAGGCTAACCTCAGAGGGCGGCTCAGGAAGAATGGACTTGTACTCATTTTTCAGGTTGACAACAAATGGCTGTTTTCCATCGTACACGTTCTCCCCTACCACACCATCTGAGAAACATAAACACAGAGAAGGTATAATGAGTCTGAAGGCTCTGTTTTGTAAATACATTACTGATCTGATTGCGAATGACCCATCCATGTGTGTTAATTTCTTTTTCTTTTTTTTTGACCTTGTAATTTTTTATCAAAATGTATTTTTATAACTGTATTTTTGGGTGAAACAACATATTTCCATAAGTCCAATCATTTCATTCGATTAAAACTGGTGCCTTTATTTCAAATACCTAAAAGCTCACATTCAGATCTGCTTCATTCTAACCAACAACTGGATTGGATGTGCATCAGAAAAGCGCTCTCTCCACTTCCGTTACATCCAACTTTAAAGGAGCCATATTATAATTTTTATGCATAACTCTCATTTTTTATTTTTCAACAAGACAATTTGGAAACTCATTTTCAGTAGTTGTTTTTTTTTATAGCATCTCACCTCTCCAGTGCCCTATGAGAGTGGGAGATGCGGCAATTCCACAAACCAACAACAGCATCAGTGTAAACAGGATCAAGCTGCGCTGCAATCTGGACAGCTGTTTCCATTTCTGGAGACAAACCCAAGATGATTTTATCATCACATTTTGTAATCAAATGTTAGGCAAAACTAACAGATTACCATACAGATGGGTCTCGAAACTACTGGATAAAACCACAGTGTTAACAAACAAATGATTGTTGAATATTAAACTCACCCTCCAGCAGGACTGTCGGCGCCACTGCTTGCTGTTGGTGTAGCTGCCACTTTCGCTGAGAGTCAGAGATACAAAATCCCTTTTTGATGGAGGCAGCATGATTCCCTGTCTCTCTCCGGACTGTTCATAAACTCAGTGGCCAGGTTTCTGTGTACAGAGAGAAAAAATCTGTCTAAAAACCTAGAGAGCTGCCTACCTGTACAACATTTCTGGGTTGACCATGATGTTCCAAAGTGCTGTCTAGTTAGGCAGTTCACTAGGAGTTAAGACAGCGTCAGTCCTGAGAGTATCTGCGTGGGCAGCTGACCAGCACATACAGTACTGATAACACAGATACGGAGAAACGAAGTTTTTATGGTTACAGTTTAAAGACGTCGACGGCATAAAGAAATTATGATGTATTTTGACTAACATAAAAATAAATTTGAAAAGTTTAATTCACAGAGCAGTCTAAAGCTGCAGCTCATCGTCAACCGATGAGACCCTGTTAGGTCCAACCAATCCCATTATCTAACTATAGATCATGATAAAAAATTCTAAACAAACAAGAATAACATTTAAATCGTTGACCGATTCATTCTTTATTCCACAACCTCTTCGACTGTTTTGATTCATTCAAAAGAACCGACTCATAAGAGTCATGCGTTCCCATTTCAGCCCGCGAATAATTAATAATAATAATAATAATAATAATTATTATTATTATTAATTAGCTCAGAAAACAAAGAGTTATTTTAGCACGGTGACTCCACAGCGGCAGAGAAAACGAATATGAAGAAAATAAATTGGCTTCGGTATATTGTACGTATTGAATCAAAGAATTGTTTCTATTCAGAACCGGTTCTCGGTTGCCAAGCCGATAGACCAAGTGTCAACTGTCAGACAACACTTTCTCACTGCCTAAATAATTGACTGAAACTGATTTATTTATATTCTTAAAGAACCCTTATAACTATTTACATTTTATTTAGTACAAAAAACGATCAGTTTCTCCATTTACTAAATAATAAAACTCACACTGGGTTACTTTTCTCTGAGGTTTATGTTCATGCAGGATTAAGCGCAGAAATCGGACATCAATACATCATTCACCTCTCTTCCTGGAGTACGTCGAGCGTCCAGCTGTGTGAAGCGGAGCTCTGATCGGCTCAGGATCTCACGACGGTCCGAGGCATCACTGAAGGGCCTAGCTCACCAGCGATCACTCACACTCACACTCACACTCACAAAAATCCCATTCAACTCTTCACCTGTGGCGAACACCATGCGACTTTCCAAGCGACGCGTCTGAAAATCCTGAAGGATTAAATGTAGTATATTGCAGCCATTTTTCTCGGAACAGGTTTCAAGTGATTTCCTGGAGACGAAGACAAGCCAGCTGTAAGGACGCGCGTTGTACTGTACGCTAGCAACTTGTGGCTTTTCCAAATAATCCTCCAGAGGGCGCCAGGAACGCCACAACTGGGACCAATCAGAGAGCGAAACCTAAATGTTTGTGATTGTTTGGTCCATCTATTATTCACCACACAAGCCTACAGGTTTATACTACACAGGTCTGCACTGAAATAGTAATTGGAGTATACTAAATGAACGTAGCTGACAAAAACGCGCTTAGCCATTTTAAACAGATTTTTATTTATTTTTTTGTAAAAAAGAAATTAATAGGCTACTTTTATACTGCAAAGACGGATTAAATTGATCAAAAGTGAGTTTTATATAGTTACATTGTTTGTTGCAATAATCCTGAAAAAAATGTTTCACGGTTATTTCCACAAAAATATTGAGCAGCACAATGTCAACAGTGATAAGAAATGTTACTTGAGCACCAAAAAGCATATTAAAATTATATCTGAAGGATTATGTGACAGAAGACTTAAAATCAGCTTTGCTTTTACAGTAAAAAACCTACATTTTAAGTTCTTTATTGTAATAAAATTTCATATATTTTTAATCAAATAAATGCTGCCTTTGCAAGTACCAATAAGAGACTTCTTACAGATCAAGTTTTGAACGGTAGAGTAAATAATTATCTCATACTTTTATATTTAGCTATTTAGATATTTATACAGGTTTTTATGTTTTATCTGGGGTTTTCCTTGGCAAAGTCACATTTACAATACCTAGGTTTTAACATTAACCGACTGTCCTGATTCCTGCAGATATTGCACTTCCAAAATCTCAAAATATTCCTTGCAGTAATTATAATTCATGCCGAAGGCATTTTAAATTCATACAGTAACCTGAAAGAACACAAACCCTTGAGGACTTATTTTGGTTTCCTTTGGTTTTTACTAAGGCAACCATAACAAACCCAACAATAAAACACACTCTTTTGAATAAAATCAGCTTGTTATTAGAACAGATTGCAATGAGCTACTTTTACAATGAGCTAAATTGTCATCATTTTTAATTGGACTCTTTTTGCAATTTGCACACAAGAACAACAATTGATATGTTTTATTCAGAAACGGTCATCATAATTTGTTAATTAATGTGTAGTAAATTCCACTGGATCCACCAAAAACAATGGTCCAACAGCAACTGTCTGATCAAAATATTCCTTGTACTAATTAATTCATGTTATTAGTCTTCACAAGCAGTGCCTCATATACTGTATGTTTGAGGCACATTGTTTAAATAATATCAGATTTGAGTGCCACATACACCACATGGCCAAACGTGACAGCAAATCTCTGCATCTATGTTTACAAGCCTTCCAAGAAGAGCAGAAACTGTTACAGCAGTATAGAGTGGACAAACTACCTATTAATGTCAAAGGTTTTAAAATGAAACGTTCATCAAGCACATGTGGTGTTAAAGTGTTCAGACACTTTTGGCCATGTAGTGTATATCACAGTGCTCTTTGTCATAAGGTGCAACAAAGCCTGAATTAAAGGTTTGTTTGTTTTTTTGAGGAAATCATGGTTTGTGGAAGCGAACTGCTCTTAAAATGTGATGGGTAACATCCTGACATTACATAAATAATCAGTTATTTAACAGAAAACAAGCATTGTAAACAATATACAACAATATATTACATCTCCTCATGAGAAGCTGCGCACCAGATTGCTGTTGCCACTAGACAACAAATCAGTTTATTGTACTGAAGGTGAAGACTTCATTAGGAACCTCCATTCCCACAGCAGATGGAGAACAGTAGAGTAAAGAAAGTCCTGATTTTTGCTTATCGTTCTTGGCTCTGCAGAGAGCTACTCGGTAAGGGCTCTGCACAACAGTTCAGCAAGTCCTCAAATGTGTTTGTGTTTTAGCTGAAGCAGACTTGTCCTACAGTAAACTGAAACTGTTCTGTTGCATCACTGTGGCCAAATAAAGCCAGATCTCTGATTGGTAAAAGCTCCAGGTCTTCAGTCTCAAACTGGAACACAGACTCCCGAGGGCCTGTATCCGGTGACCCTACAGGCTAAACACAGACAGAAAGGTGACATAATAAAATAAAACGAACAACAATGCAATCCATTATCATTTAGATACAGTTGCCTTACTTCACAATCCAGTAATGTTCCCAAGAAGCTCTGTCGTCTTGAATCTGCAAGGAACTTAATGTCTCTTTCATTGGAGCCCTGGTGGCTGTTTGGCTGGCATGAAAATGTGATGTTCTGCTTCACAAACTTGCTGTTGAGTCGTAGGAATCTTATTTGTACCACACCAGTTTCCATGTAATCGAACTGTAAAGACACAATGATTTGCTCAAGGGGGAAATACATGATGGCAGGAATTAGTGGTTCTGAGCAAACAACATACCTGAAAGCCGCCATCTATAGTGCTCAACCATGTAAATGAGTCTGGCATGGTGTCTTTGAGCCAGGATTTCATGGGGATCTGAAGCAGAGAGGCGTCTCATTATCAGATTAATATTCACTAAATACAAAGCTTAAATTGTGGAGTCAGTAAGATTTTATTTTTTTTTAAGAAATTAATACTTTTAAATCAACAAGGATGCATTAAATTGATCAAAAGTGACAGTAAAGACAGTACAGGTTTTCTATTTTGAATAAACGCTGTTCTTTGGATCTTTATATCCATCAATAGATCCTGAAAAAAAAGGAATGATAGCTTCCACAAAAATATTAAACAGCAAAACTGTTTTCAACATTGATAATCATAAGATATGCTTCTTGAGCACCGAATTGCATGTTAGAAGACTAAAATTCAGCTTTGCCATCACAAAAATAAATTGTTTTATTAACACTTATTTAAAATCACAATAATATTTCACAGTATTACCGTTTTTACTACATCTTTGAGAAAGTAAATGCAGCCTTGCTGAGCATAAGAGATTTTTCAAAAACATTAAAAAACAATCTCACCTACTCCAAACTTATAAACAGTAGTGAGATTTGAGTTTTGAAAGTGTCAGTATGTATTTAAGCTATTTTATCACATCAATATTTTTTCTCCACATATGACGGCCCCATCAGATGCTGAGGAAAAATGTACTTACCTGTGGCTGCAGGGGTGGGAAACATGTTTGTCCACCTGCACCGAAGTTACAATATACCAGCAAGGCATCAGCAGGGCTGCCCTGATTTGGGTCGATATAATACATTCCTGAGACAAGAACAGTAAGTATAATTATTCGCACAGACCGGAATAATACACTCAAGTCTACAGATTAACAATAACATTCATGAGAATGACTCTGACCACTGGTTAAATTAGGATGACTGAGCATCAACTCCAAGCAGGTGGTGGCTGGATGCTCTTTAGTGCCATCTGGAGGCTCTATGAAGAATCGCAGGTCTTGCTGAAGGGAGTCTAGCAGGGTCTTAATAAGTGGATAGTTGGACTTGTCGGAGAGGTACATGAGGTCCTAATTTGTACAGAAAAACAAAAAGCATTGTCACACAGCAATTAAGTTAACACCTTATTAAATATGTTATACATTGAATGGATTCTGAGCAAAAACATTTGAAAATCACTTATCAGCTGCTTACTTTTAGCTGAGTCAGTGTTAGGTTCAGAGATAAGCCCGGTGGACCTGGAAGACCTGGTGGACCCTAAAATAAACACAGTTACAGTTACTACAGCACATACATTAATGTCATGACTCATGTTTTACATATATCACTCAGGTGTCTGTCAGTACTGGCAAACTCACAGGAGGTCCTCTCTTTCCTTTTGGACCGGTAAGTCCTGGATATCCTTTTAAACCCTGGATAAATCACATTTCAATATCAACAAATGTTAACTGCAAAAGTAAACTAGATAAGAGGACAATGTGTATTTAACCCTGTATTTAAATGTTTGTTCCAAACCTTTTCTCCAAACAGGCCCTGTGGAGTGAAGAAATGGACATAGTGAATAGTTAACTTGAGTATCATTTAAAGTGCCTAATGCTACTGACCTCAATGTGGATTTTTTTCTATTGGAGCTGATAATTAAAAGATTCATAATTCATTTTATGTCATTTAATTTTCAAATATTTACCTTATCCTAAATATACACTGCTGTTTAAAAGTTTGTGGTCTTTTTTTTTTTTTTGGAAAATTAAAGCATATTTTCATATTTAAAGAATAATTTCTGAAGATCATGTGAATCCTAAGATGAGTGTAATGGCTGTTGAAAATTCAGCTTTGTCATCGCAAGAATAGAAATGTTTAAAAATTGTAAACATTTTACAATATTATGTTTTTTACTGAATTTTTGATCAAATAAATACAACATTCTTTTGAGTTTTCTTTCAAAAGCTTTAAAAAAACAGTAGAGTTTAAAAATAAGACATTTTAAATTACCAATTCAAAAAAAGTACAAATTCATTGGGTAACAGTCTAGAAAAAAAACAGGCAATTATTTGGAAAATAATATATTTCTGATCTGCTTTTCCATTTAATGCAGTGTGGTAATAACTTACAGGCATCCCTGGTAGACCTGGGGTCCCTCTTTGACCTGTTGGGCCAATATCCCCCTAAAAGAGGCACAAATTACTCAATATTCTACATGCCAACAGTCTCATTGTACATTTACATGCATATCTAAATATCACCTGCTCTCCTTTTAGCCCCCGTCTCCCTTTTTGCCCAGTTAGGCCCTGCTCCCCCTGAAATAAACCAATAGATAGAAGTCAGACACAACAATTAAAACTTTCAGGATTTATGCACACAAAATACTAATAGGTGTCTTGAGACTTTTCAGCTTCTTCTAGCATTTGATTAAGGTGAATGAAGGTACCTTCAGTCCATCTCCCCCTGGAGGACCAAGTGGCCCAAGTTCCCCCTTCTCTCCCTATAGACAGAAAGAAGAGTAAGCCTCAAGGTTCTCAGTTTTGTCAGTTCTAATATGACATTTCCATTAAAGCCCCAAACCTCAAAGCCTTTTTCACCGCTCTTTCCTTTCTCGCCTCGAATACCTGGTAAACCCTGAAACAATACATGCAGACCACTGATAAATATTCTCATCATCTTATATATTTATATCTTACATACATTACCCATATTTATTCATTTACATTTTGTCCTGGTCTGCCAGGAGGTCCAGTCTTTCCCATTGCTCCCTGTTGGCCCTGTTACACATCAAACAAAAGCTGCTTATACAGTAATTTGTGATGAACATCATGCCTTTACAGGTTAATCAGCATTTAAATATAACTAATTAATAAATGAGTACCTTCTCTCCTCTAGGTCCTCTGAGACCCCTCTGACCAGCTTTTCCCGTTTTCCCCTAAGAGTGAAAGAATAATTTAAATTGTTCTGTTAATGCTGGAAATGTTTCCCACAAACGCTAAAAAAAAAACCTTAACGCTGTACTTACTCTCTTCCCAGCATGCCCAGGTTTTCCAGGAGGTCCATCTAGACCATCATTTCCCTGAAAAATTAAAAAAAGTGTATATACAGCAAGACTGGTTGTTACAGTGATTAGTGGTAATATTTTCAGAAATTAACAGAGCAACTAGAGAAGAAAAAAGTGAATGTTATGATATCAGATTGCAAATTCAATCCTAACATATGATGAATAAAGAGATTTAGATCACTCTGACCTTCTGACCTTTCGGTCCATCCCTTCCCTCAGACCCAGATTTGCCAGTTGGACCCTAAAAACATTAATAATACATAATAAAACAGAAATAATACATAATTCCCAGTCTTCAGGCGGTGAAAGAATATCACCATTTAGTTGCTGATTCATTGCAGAATTTTCCTTGATATTAAATCACACAAATACTGACTTGTGGCCCTGGTGGGCCAACAGGGCCATCAGCTCCCATTTCTCCTGGAAGTCCCTGGAAATAACAGCACGATGCAACTAAATTAATAAATACATTTCTGAATTTTGATCATATGCAAAGAACATTAAAATATTGCTATTTAATAATGACTAAATATGAAAAAAGGTAGACAATATTATGTTGAAATTCTACCTCGTTTCCTGGTAATGCAGAGGGTCCTTTGTTACCAGGAAGGCCCGGTGGTCCCTAGACAAGAGACGATCATCAGCTGACATCAAGCAGACTTGTTATAAAAATTCTTCTTTAATTTTGATCCTCACCATCTGCCCTGGAGGTCCTTGTCTTCCTGGTTCACCTTTAGTTCCTTCTTGTCCCGGCATACCCTTTGGACCCAGTAAGCCCTCGGGACCTCTGGGACCCACGGCTCCCTGCAATATCAGTATTATTTGTCCACTGAAAGTCTAGCACTGTAACCGGGATTTACCTTGAAATAGTTAGCTGTACTAACCTGAGGTCCTGCCTTCCCCATAACCCCATGTAAGCCTCTCTGCCCAGCTATTCCCTGTAGATGAAACAAAAACATAATGACTTTAATTTGACATTGAGAGGTTCCCCTCAGTTCCTGTAATCTTATATAGCAGCCAATATGTATGCAAAAAAGGGCAGTGAGAGAAATGTGGCATCTCTGTCTTGTTTCCAGTTCACAATTCAAATGTCATTTTACCCAAACTGTTGTATCATGGAAAACAGCCATTGATTTTACCCGATTGCCTTGATCTCCTGGATGCCCAGGTGCCCCAGGTGATCCAGTTTCTCCCTTATGAAACAAAGAGCAGGTCTGTTACATTAAGAAATGTATAAGAGTAATCCTGATCTATTACAAGGAAACCTGATGAAAGAAACTTGAGCGATACCTTTGGGCCTGGTGAACCATTTGCTCCTGGTGGTCCCCGAAGGCCTATCAAACCCTGCATTGAAAGCCAACTTATAAACTCAACCAACCAACCGACTCCAAAAGTGTGTTTCTCGTCAAAAACTACAATCGTGTAAGTTGCTTTAGGTGCATCTTATATAAAAATCATACCTCTAGACCCATCAAACCCGATGGACCAGACTTTCCCAGCAATCCATTCTGACCCTGGTGAAGAGACAATCATTATTCTATTACGTCTTAACAGCGCACAATAGTTAGGTTGGTCTGTCCAACAGAAATGAGTATTGCTCAGTAAGATCACTAACTTGTGGTCCAATGTAGCCTTTATTCCCCTTCAGCCCTCTCTCTCCTCTGTCCCCTAAAAATCCAGATGGGCCTTGTCGTCCAGAGAACCCTCGATGTCCAGGGTCACCCTGTTTAAATAAGAATATAGTTACTTCACTTCGTGTAGAAACTGTTCATAGTATAGACCTTTACAGCTCATCTAATGAAATATTACTTAGTGTTGTGCAATTATTTTACCTTTTGTCCTTTAAGCCCAGGGTCACCAATATCACCTGGAGGCCCAATACCTCCCTATATATGAAACGTCATACTCATTATCGTTTATTGTAATGCACTTTAAAAGAATAAGAATGTTTAAGATATATACACTACAGTTTGGGGTCGGTAAGATTTTTAATTTTTTTTAATTTTAAAAGAACTCTCTTATTTTCACCAGGGCAGGGATGTATTCATTTGATCAAAAAAAAATCTAATAAAAACGATAATATTATGAAATATTACTACAAATTCAATCTATTTTAAAACATAATTTATTCTTCTGATGGTAAAGCTGAATTTTCAGCAGCCATTACTCCAGTCTTCAGTGTCAAACATTTCTTATTATTATCAGTGTTAAAAAAAAAAAAAACAGTTGTGCTGCTTAATATTTTTGTGAAAATGGACGTTTTATATTTTGTAACATTATACATGTCTTTTCTGTCACTTTTGAAGTCTTTGCTAAATAAAATCATTTGTTTCTTTAAAAAAAAAAAAAAAAAACTCTTAATGACCACAAATTTAGCATAGTGAGGCTTAATAATGAGACTTGAAGCCTCATGTAATCACTGTCACTGACCTCTTTGCCACGTGGTCCTGATGCGCCCTGCATTCCCTGAGAGCCCTGAGGTCCCTGTTCTCCCGGATGGCCATTTGGACCAGGCTTCCCAATGGGTCCGGGTGATCCCTAAAATCAAATACCCTAGTTAGATCATTTAAATTGGAAAAATACTGGAGTGTAAGCTGACAGATTTGGTGGTTTTGATGGATGCATTTAAATCAGTATTAACACTTACATGTTCTCCTTTTGGCCCTGTTGGCCCCTCAAAACCAACTGGACCAGGACGGCCCTACAGCAGAAAGAGTGAATAAACTGTATGATAATTTCACTAAAACAAGATGGGGTAGCTAATGCATCACACTTTAACAAAAATCTCTAGCACTTATGCTATGTTCCTTATATCAAAATATTCTCAGGCCTTTGTTAAAAACATAACTAAACCAGAGATTAAGTCGCTTTTATTTTTGGTAAGATGCCAAGAAAAGAAGTTGATTCAGGGAACTTAAACAGGATGCCTTCTAATAGCAGGTAATTCTGCATAAATTGAAATGAACCAACCTGTGGTCCATCCAATCCAACAGATCCAGGGTCACCTGAAGGTCCTGGCAATCCCTAAAGAAGAGCATTATAAATCAAATGCTTAATCTTGTGTTATGTAACATGTTTTAGGAAATTGAAATGCTTACAATACCTGCCCTCCTTTCTCTCCTGCGTGACCAACCATTCCACTTGTTCCCGGTGAACCCTGAAGAACAGCAGAATATGATCAGAAACTCAGATTGTAACTTTCTCTTAAAATTCTTTGAAAACTATCCTAAAAATTCAATAATCAAAATGACGGGTACCCACTCACTGGCAATCCAATTGGTCCTTGTTTTCCGTGTGGCCCCCGAGGCCCCTGGCTCCCTGGGGGGCCTGGCTTTCCAGCTACTCCTTCAATCCCTGGCAGTCCTGAGGGCCCCTGAATTGACACATACATACAAAAACACAAAAACGTATACAACGTAATGAACTTCAATTCCTCAAATGCTATGATCTTTTGACATTCAATAGTGCTGACTGCATAAAAAGCATAATGTTCATCAGCATTAGGCAATCAGGTTATTTCATAATTAATATAAAATATATAGAAATGAGTATATGTGCATTTCAATACAAAATACACATACTATTTAAAATGACGTATTATATAATATACATGCAATACATGGTGTGTTACATATAAACAAATATTATGAAATATTGCAGTTTAAAATAACTAAATAATTACTTTCAATGTATTCTTTTTTTTCTGCTTCTCAAAAATCTAAATGTATAATTCAAACTGAGGGCTACATACAGGCAATCCTCGCAAGCCAGCAGGTCCTGTTTCCCCTTGGCGACCCTAAAAAAAGGTGAAAACATTATTGATAACCTCTCTGAATATAAAAAACAGTGCTATTCAATTACTTGGCTCTCTGAATGGAGAAGTTACTTCACCGGTGGTCCGCTTGGGCCCCTCTCACCAGCCGGGCCTCGTAAACCCTTAAAAGGTGTACAATTGTTTTAGAGAAGAAATTACCAAAATGTCATAACATTAATGATACTTAACAGATAACATTCAAATCAGCTTACTGGTGGACCTCTTTGCCCTGGTGGACCCAGAGGACCCCTGATGCCAGGTTCACCCTGCAGATGCACATTCAGATAATATATGTGATATGACATCCAGAATAATCAGAGAAAAAATAATATTAAAATATTTACAGCAGAAAGCTCTAACCCTCTCTCCAATGTGACCTGGCTGTCCACGAAGGCCTGTGGCTCCTGGATAACCCTGAGAGCAAGAAAACAGCATATAGAATCAAATCGCTGCTACAAGCAGATCGTGAATTTTCATGTCAGTCTGGACTGATTTATGCGGGATTGTGCCACTTACATACATGCCTACAGGCCCTTGAGCACCTGCAATGCCTGGTTTTCCAGTGAAGCCCTGATAACAAACACACACAGTGGTGATATATGTGAACACTATGCATTAATTATAGTATTGCAGCAATACAATGCTTTGAGAGGCTTACCTTCTCACCAGGAGGACCTTGAGTGCCATCTTGGCCTGGTCGTCCAGGTGGGCCCTAATGAGAGGAGAAACCGTGAACTGGTGATGAACAGTTGTGTTTTCAGTAGATGTTAATGAACAAGAATGAAAATGCTTTTGAATCTAAAATTCTGTGATGGTTTACTTTTCAAAGTTTGACTACTGTGTAAAATTTTCATTTTTAACAGTCCTTGCAATCAGTTTGTCCTGTTGTTATACTCACCTGCGAGCCTGGAGGGCCTTGTTTTCCTGGTTCTCCAATCATGCCCTTCAGGCCCTTTAGAGGACAAATATTACAGAAGATATATTATATATGACATGAAAAATGAGTGAAAGACTAAAAAAGTCCACAATGAGTATCGTTTGATGTAAAAGGAATACAAATATTTAGGACTCTTAACTGTTTCTAGGCTACTAATCTAATCTGTGACATTGATCCTGTTAACTTCTTTTAGATTAAAATGTTCTTTCTTCCACTGAAGCACAAGATGTTTTTTAGATCATTCTCAAATGATGCTGGATCACATCATCATCAGGTTTTACACACACTTGCTCATGCAGCTCATGTGCTGCTGTCAATAAAGCAAAACTGAGACAAAATAAATACTAAGACATTCTGAAATGTCATGCTGACTATTGAATTTGTAAAGGTACACAAAAATATAAAAGAGATACAAGATATAGATATATGATTCAGTCTACCAGTTTAACACTTACAAAAACCGTTTCAGGCTCTTGCTGTCTTGCTGAAACAGAGATCATTCCTCCAAAACAGAAGGACCAACCCAACAGGATGTTTAAGACCTTGTTAAGTTTAATAGTCTCTGATCTTTCTGACCTCGACATGCCTGTATCAAGTGTTTCTCCTTCTTCTGAGGTCTAATGTTGGTAATAGCTCTTTTAAAGAATCATCTGCTATCATTACTGACCAGTTTTTACAACAAGCTTTTATTATAGCAGCAGTCTGCTCTCAGCTGACTAATATATCGCTTAGAATATTTTGGTTTATGATGAGAAACATACATCAGGTCCTTTATCCCCTGGGCTTCCAACAGAACCAGAAACACCCTGCAAGACAGATACATAAAATCAACACAATTTTGATTTCTTTCTTTGGTGTAATGGTAAAGCAAAGATTCATATATGATAAATCACTATGACTGATTAAAAAAAAACAAAAAAAAAACTTGATATTAAATGTATGAAATGGGAACCTGTGTACCAGGCTTTCCTTCTGGTCCCTCGGCACCAATTTGACCTCGTAAACCCTGCAAAAACAGCAAAGTAAATGTGATCAACTCAATAAAACGTGAACCAAATAAATCTGGACTCAGTTTACTCAAATTCAATTTCCCTACCACTATTCCAGGTACACCAGGGGGACCATGTTGGCCTGCTCGACCCTGAGCATACAGAAACAACGTGAGTGATTGTGATCAAATGATACAGGAAAACTTACATTTTGTTTATTCATAATACACAATGTTAAATATCTACAGTAGATTATTCATGAAACAAAACATATGGATAAATCTGAGAGCATAATAAAAAATATAAGGATTCAAAACTAATTTAAATATTCCTAATTTAAAACTGGACATTTAATTAATAAATATTTCACGTGAATTTTTCCTTTAAATTGTTATCATTTTTTTTAAATGATAGATGGATTTTAGATGTGTTTGCAAGATGATGCATTTTCACTGGTGGTCTCAGGATTTTTCAGACTTTTATATGAAACAAATGGCAAAATTTACTCTGGATCCTCTGAGTCCTGTTCTTCCATTATCACCAGGTTCACCCCTGCTGCCCTTGGTTTCCAAAAAAAAAAAAAAAAAAAAGTAAAAGGAAGTGATGTTATTGATTTAGGTGCATATATTAGTAGGACACAGTGAAAGAGCCTTTGGGCAGCATCGTTTTTTTAAAAGGAGCAATCACAGGTGGATTGATGTAAAATGTTGTGCTACAAGAATGCTTTTGGTTCCACCTGAAAGTCATAAAGCACTCTGACCTTTTGACCTTCTTTTCCAAGTGTTCCCTGAGGACCCACTTCACCATCTATACCCTGTGGGGAAAAAAGGGTGAGAGAAAAACAAATGTATTTTGCCAAGAAACCTTATTTTGAACCTCAGTTGTTAAAGATTATGCCATATATGCATATAAAGAATATAAAGTAAGGCATGTTATAGGGAATCTTCTGTGCAACTGTATACCTGGATACCTGGAGCACCTGGCTGACCTTTGACACCAGGTAAACCGGGGAGGCCTGACTGGCCCCTTTCACCCTGTGGACCCATGATCCCTGATGCTCCTTTTGGTCCCTAAAAACATACAGTACAATCATAAATAGGCAATTTCCTAAATCCTCCAAATATGCATTTAAAGCTTTAAAAAAATTTTTGAATGTATTGTGTTGAATGTATTGTGTGCTGGTGATTACTTTTTTCCCCTTGGGTCCTCTGTCACCCTTCTCTCCATCTGGTCCCCTACTGCCCTGAATTTAGAGGCATTAATTATTGAGGTAATACATGATAAAGGACATACAATTACAAATATTAACTAAAATGTCAAATAAACATACGGTGAGATTTGAAACAGATATCTTACTGTGACACCTGGAAAGCCTTTTGGACCTGGATCTCCAGTTGTACCCTGAATGAATGAATGAATGAATGAATGCTAATTATTGATTTCTAACTGAATTATCATCAGCAAAAAAAATAAATATATGTGACCGTGGACCACAAAACCAGTCATAAGTGTCAATTTTTTGAAATTGAGATTTATACGTAATCTGAAAGCTGAATAAATAAGCTTTCCATTGATGTATGGTTTGTTAGGATAGGACAATATTTGGCCAAGATACAACTATTTGAAAATCTGGAATCTGAGGGTGCAAAAAAAATAATGAGAAAATCGCCTTTAAAGTTGTCCAAATGAAGTTCTTAGTAATGCATATTACTAATCAAAAATTAAGTTTTGATATATTTACGGTAGGAAATTCACTAAATATCTTCATGGAACATGATCTTTACTTAATATCCTAATGATTTTTGGCATACAAGAAAAATGGATAATTTTGACCCATATAATGTATTTTTGGCTATTGCTACAAATATACCCCAGCGACTTAAGACTGGTTTTGTGGTCCAGGGTCACATATAGATTTAATACTATACAAAACCAAAAATAGATAAACTAGGCATGTTTCCAGCCTGTCAGTACACAGCAGCAATTTAAAATATTGCTGGGCAAAATTGAATGGAACTTTAAGGCCATATTGGGATGTTGGAAGTCTGCTATGTAGGTTTATAAGGAATTGTATAAATGTTTTCCTCTAGTTTACATTTAATATATTACCAAACAGACTCACCATGGGTCCTTCAATGCCTTGTAGCCCTCTGTTACCTGCAGGACCCTCTGGCCCCTGTCCACAAACAAAAACATCTAGGGCTTCCATTTTATAAACACATAACACATGTAATTGTACATATTCTATATATACACACAGAAAACGTTTTAAAACTTACTATGTCACCTTTGAGACCCTGTGGACCAGCCTGACCTTGAAGACCCTGTGGAAAAAAACATCCATGACAAAGCTTACTCTTGACTGAATATCACAACAGACCCATATTTGTATGTTTTTCTACTTCATTGGGAGTAGGAGTATGTGCATTGCTAGCCTACATGATAAACTTTACCTGTGATCCTGGATCACCCGGCGGGCCTCTGTCTCCCTCGATCCCTCTAGGCCCCTAGGAGGAACAATCACGACAGGTTTTATATTATTTCAGCTTCTGAGCATTCTCTAAGAACAGACTTCATGAAGCAATGACACAAAACAATGTTGTATACCTGAGGGCCTTTCCGCCCCACAGGGCCAGCAGGTCCAGCGTCCCCCTGTAACAGCAAAAGTGTTTTGGTTTATAACCAAGTCAAGTCTTTCTTTGATAATTCACTCATCCTCTTGTCATTTCCTAACCCACATGACTTTCTTTCTTCTGTTAAACATAAGGGAAAATATTTCAAAGAATGTTGGTAATGAAACCAACATTGGTTCCCATTGCCTTCCATTGTATGGGCAAGGAATACAGTAGAAATCAATGTGAACCCACATGGTTTGGCTACAAACAGTGTTCAAAACATCTTCTTTTATGTTCCACAGTAGAGAATCTTATGGGTTTGGAACAACATGAGGGTGTACAAGTGATCATTTTTATTTTTGGGTGGACTATCCCTTTAAGCAATAAAACTGCTTACTACAAATTCAGTAAGTGTCAATCACTTACTTCTGAGCCATTAACACCTTGTGCACCAACCAATCCTGTAGCACCCGGTGCTCCCTGGCAAGACACAAACACAAAGCATTATTAAGCAGTATACATAAATACCTGGATAAGGGTGATTTCTCTGTTAATAAGAAATAATCACTGTCCCCAATTCATTTTTCCCCAAAATGGAGCTTCTTTTTGGTTATAATGGATATCCATTTTATAGTTAAATACAGTTAGTTCAACTAAGATGAAACAGTTTTTTTTTTTTTAAGTTTTCACAAGTGTCACAAGCACTCTTAAAAAATAAGATTATTTAGGACTCACCACTGTCCCTGGAGGACCACGTTTTCCATCATTTCCTGGATCCCCCTATGAAAACAAAATTCTTTATACTGTCAAGATGAATGTAAAAATACACAAAAACAAATTGTCAATTAAATCAATCACCTTAGGACCAGGTGGTCCAGGAATCCCTTGAACACCTTGTAAACCAACCGGTCCCTTAAAAGAAAAGAAAAGAAAAGAAAAGAAAAGAAAAGAAAAGAAAAGAAAAGAAAAAAGAAAAGAAAAGACCATTCATGTATAATATTTACTACAATATACGAAAGGATACTAACATCAGTTACTAGTAATAATGTTTAAAACTAGCAGTTCAAGAATATGAAGTGATTTACTCACTGGAGGACCAGAAAAGCCAGTAAACCCAATTTCTCCTTTTGAGCCCTATTAAAAAAAAAAAATTACAAGAGGCATAACCAATAATTACATTACAACTATAGAAAATAATACTTTATGGTCGTGTCCCCTCCTGATTCACTAGGGGGCAGTATAGGTGTTGAATTACTATATATAAACAGTACACACAAATTAAATGCATCATAAATACTTCAGATAAAGGCTTTCTTTACCTTCTGCCCAGTCTGTCCTTTGTCTCCTCTGAGGCCAGGAGCACCAGGAAAACCCTGCTCAAGGAGGCAGAAAAACAGCTTTATACTATATTAAGTATGTTATAATCCTGTCTGAGACAGTTACACTGTCGTGCATTTCAGAATATTACATATCCTCATACTGTACCTCATCTCCTTTCTCACCGGGGGGCGCTGTGTCACCTTTGTAACCGCGAGGACCCTTGAGCCACAACCAGAAATATACAACATATAGTTTTCTGCAATTTAAGTTCATACTGTATGTTCCACAGACCACAGCTACAATTCATAGCTTTACCATAATCTACCCAAAAACATTACCATGTTCACACTAGTGTCCCAACTTGAACTTTTACAACTACTACAAAAGCTACTGCAGACATCCCATGCCCTTAGTCTCACCTGTAGGCCAGGAACCCCTGGAGATCCTGTCACCCCATTCGGACCTTTCACTCCATCTCTTCCTTGAGTCCCTGCTCTGCCTCGAACACCCTTTGGTCCAATGCCACCCTATTATAAAGTGTTTGCTTGTAACTAAATCCTGTAGGCACTTTGCATAAATTTGCACCAGTGTTTAAAGGTTTGGGGTCAGTAAGATTTTCTTTTGAAAGAAATTAAAACTTTTATTCATCAAAGATGCATTAAACTGATCAAAAGTAAATACTTTTACATTGTTACAATGCTGCGCTTTTGAACTCTCCAAATTATTAAGCAGCACAACTGTTATGAAAATTTATAATAATAGGAAGTATTACTTGGCACACATCAATATATTAGATGAATAATTTCGATTTCTGAAGGATCATGTGACACTGAAGACTGGAGTAATGGATGGTGAAAATTCAGCTTTGCCATCACAGGAATAATTACATTTTAACATATTAAATAGAAAAGTTACATTAAATAACAATAGCATTTCATATTACTGATTTTGCTGCAGTTTTAATCAAATAAATGCAGCTTTGTTTAGCATAAGAGACTTATTTAAAAAAATATTTAAAAAATCGTATTGACCCCAAACTTTGAACAGTAGTGTACCTCATAGTAACATTTAACTGTTGTTGAAGATACCATTGAACTCTCATTGCTATTATGAACACACACCCACAAACACACACAGACACACACAAAAACAGATATTGTAATGAATAGGTTACCATTTCGCCTCTTCGGCCTGGTGGTCCTGCCTGACCTGGGTCTCCAGGTAACCCCTTCAGGAATAAAACAATTAAGCACAGTACTGTATATACCAAACCAAAGACACTCAAATCTAATCTGTCTGTAACCATTTCATCATTCATCATACTACAGTAAACCACACTAGTCAAAGATCCACAATAACCCCCATTGTAAAATTCTTTCATACCCTGCAACAGAGGTTCTCTAACAATTCAGTCTGCATTAAAAGCGATCTGTGTGTTTGAGTGTGTACTCACAGGTAAACCAGGTCTCCCCGTCTCACCCATTGGTCCAGGGTGTCCTGTCTGTCTCTGCAGGACATAAGAGGGAAAGGGTTTAATGAGAGACCACATGCATATATTATAATGACATTTTGCTCATTTATTCTAATTTCAAATACTTACTGGCCATCCAGCTGTCAGCAACTGGTAATAAGACGTTCTCTACAAAAATAAAACAAAACAAAAACATACAAAATTAGAAATATTGCCTTGCCAACTAACTGAAAAAAGTTTTAAGTTAAAGTACAAAAATCACTAAAATTGAAATAAAACTAAATTAAACCTAAATGGAAATAAAAATGACAAAAGCATATAACAAAGTTACTAAAACTAAAATTAAAATGAACATTGAAAACATTTTTTAAAAAATCCAAATTACCAAAAATTGTTTATATTTATTTAAAAACATTTTTTAAATGTATTTATTTATTTTATTGTTTTTTGACTGTTTAGGCTGTCTTAATTTATTCATTTACTCCCACATGTGGCATTCACTATGTAATGAATATTAAATGAGCAAACAAATGGTTTCGGACCCTGCATATGCATGAATGTATAAATACAATTCAGACCGCATACGAGAGATGATGGGAAGCGCTGTACCTCACTGGCGTTAATAGGAAAAAAAACTGCTCAACAACAAATCCTCAATCTAAACTCTTGTAACACTTAATGCCTGTATGTTTCAATTCCTCTCTTTAAGAAACACAGACTAGGGAGTGCTGAAAGGCATGTATCCTGTTCAAATAGAGAAGAAGAACTGAGAGACAGTGTACACTGTCTCTGCAGTGTGGCCTGGAAAAGCTGAGACCTCGAACCCACATAGACACACAGTCTCTGTCACACTGATATTAAATCACCCAGTCCGCCTCCGCTTTATACAACATTTGTCTTGGCACATGCTCAATTTGGCAACAGGGCAGAGTTCGGCTCACTGATGGTCCAGTGAAGGTGAGTTTAAGAGAAGTTGGGGAATCGGACCTCCCAGTGCACTTGCCTTCCACATGTCCCACTGAAACAGAGGGATCTAAACATCTGTCAAAACCTCCTCACAACACTGCAACCATTATACAGAGCGCAACCTGCGTAAACAGCAAAGCACCATCAGCACAAACAATGTCTGCGAGGGTTCAGTTTATAATATTTCAATGACAAATGATCCCCAATCACCACTGAATACACAGAGAATCAGTCCCATTTAACCACATCCATCTAAAGACGACATATGCTATGGGACAAATTATATAAATCAGAGATGAAATAGATAGAAAGGCTTTTTCCTAAGCCTTTTTATCACTGATCATAGTGAAAAAAAATCTGGTCAAAAAATATTTAAACATCATTTATTTAATAAAAATGACATCATGTAGAAAAGATTTACATAGAAAATTGGGATAATCATTTTTGCCGAAAATATGTACAATTGACTTCATTTTCCTAAATAATAGCCAAATTATACACTACACCATATCAAATCTGACCCTCCATATCGAAGCCCTTAAATAACTTCCACAATGATCTGGGATAAAATTAAATTTGCATACAGTAATGACTTTTTCATATAAATAATCAAATCAAATCAAATCAAATTATCCCTCAAGTGAAGGTACCGGTACTTCAAATTGTGAAACCTGAAACTTGTGGGGCAGCACAGAAAACGTAAAAAATATTAAAAGCCTAATACAAAACACAAAAACACAGTCTTTGAATGTACATACAGTACTGTAAAAATCTCACTCTCACCCACCACCCATGGCTCAATATACACACATGACTCCTCTTTGGAGGACTACACTCATCCATCATGTTTGAGGATTCTGCCAAACGATGATGAAAAAAAACAACATTTATATATTCTCCACACACACACACACACACACACACAAAACATTAAATAATGCCAAGTTGCAGCTGCACAATCATAATAAGCAGATATTCACAACCGTTTTAAGTTCTGAGAATCTACAGGGAGGTCAAACCTGAGGTTTTACAATTATACTTAAATATATGCTCAAAAATAGAGAGTCACAAATAGAGAGAATACAAGGTCTGGCAGGAACATAGAAAGACTGTACCATCCAGCAGTTTGAGAGACACAGGGCGGTGGCTCACTGCTATATATTCATGTTCGGTAGGGATGGGCAAGATGATTGACTACTTTATCTAGATTCATCTCATTTATGCCAATTTAGCTCATTTAAACTGTGGCACATGATTTCCGTGGCTAGTCAGATTACAAATAGTGAAGCCTGGGGTGACCATACGTACCATTTTTACAGGACTCGTCCAGGCCAAGATTTCTATATTGCCTAAAATATCCAGATTTTGGCTGTTTGCGCTCCACAGACCGATCAATGTATGACATGCGTGAGAGTAATCGAGATCAGACGGCTCCTTGTGCTTTCGTATCGCTCTCACGGTACTTTGATGTCATACAACGATCGGTCTGCACAGCATCGCTTCAAGTCAAATGAATGATTGAACACACCTAATATGTACGTGTATTTGCATCGCTTTGACCACTCGCAGTAGATCCCACCTTCGACGATTGGTAGATTATGTACAATGCCTGCACGTTATTTATAGCTCAAACTACTTTTCGATCATTAACTCCAGCAAGAATGAAAACAGGAAAACAAAGCCAAAACCGGAATATTTTAGGCAAGACAGAAATCCTGGCCAGGACATATCCTGTAAAAATGGCACGTATGGCCAACCTAGTGATGCTAGCTCCTCCAGAATATGGCGTATTAAGGCCTACCTTAAATGCAGCCCAATCCTCCTCTGTGTTCCTCCAAAGGTAGATGACTGGGAGTCCTGGTGGACCTGGAGGTCCTGGTGTGCCTCTTGGCCCATCTGCTCCGTGGTCTCCTTGAGAACCCTGGAACGACATACAGGTACAAATCAGTGTGGTGCTATCATCACTGAATACTGTAATGAAATGTAAATTCCTTACCTTATCACCCTTGTATCCAATATAGCCCCTTTTCCCTGCACACCCCTGTGCAAACAACAAAAGCAATCTTAAACTGAGGGCCCTGCATATGAAGTATCTTTATGGGATGTGGGCATTTATAAAAAGCATTTAACCACAGCAAAGTGCAAAGTTACTGTCATCAACCATCATACTTAGTTTATAGAGGATTGGTTTCCATGTTCAAATATAAGCATGGAAATCAAGATACAGTAGAAGACTTTGAATCTTGAGTCAATTAATATTTATAGGTCCATGCCCTTTTTAATCTTATGTATGTTACGTAATGTGACACTCCTAGACATGCCAATTTGTAGGGTGCTGCCAAACCTCTAACCTTCTGCAAAGTGCACATTTAGCACTACAGCCTTATATTTGGATTTCATACTGGAAGGCTATCATTCAGAAAAGGGCAGATGTAGTAATGTTTGATTATAGATGTGAAGCATATTCAAAGGAATGCTCGTCTAAACTCCATTAAAAGATGAAGATTACATAACATTCAGCTTTCAGCAATGACGTATTTCCAATGACCAAAATAAATTTGAATACAGTAAGATTAAGAATTAGTTCTAAGACTAGAAATTTGATGTGACTTGAGTTCAGTATTCTGTTTCTAGCTCAACAAACACTGTCTGTTTTGCAAACTAAAAACTGGGCAAGTTTTCAGTTCCAGAAGACAGGAGGAGAGGGGAAAATCAGCTACTGTAAATCACAAAAGACATTACATATTTTTAATTTGCACTAACATCATAGTAGCTACTTGTTTTAGCTGCAATTTTTTTTCTTAAGACTGAAAAGCTGAAGCTTTCCATCCTGGAATACTCCTGGAATACTTGATTCTGATTGGTCAAACCACTGGTGAAGGGCAAAACCTTTCCCCACACAAATTTTGTATATGGTTCAAGTTTTTCATGCAAATTTGCCATGTTGACCAACGGAATAAACCTTGGTTTGAAAGTGACTTCTATGTGAGCAGAGCTTTGTGCATCACTAAACTATTGACAGTGGGCCATTTTTGCTGACGAAATTTCACTACTGTGACTGTGCCTTCAGTCTGCTCCCAACCAAAAATGATGCTACTTTCACGTCTATCATTTCATACAAATCCAACTGTGTCCCAGTCATCATAGTCAAAAAAAAAAAAAAAAACCCTCAGAGGGCTTCAACACTGATTTTAGGTTACTGTAATTTTGTTGCAATGTGCTTCTTATTGCTTGGCCAATAGTTTTGTACATTCAAATGGACTATTTTTAAGGAATATATAAGTAAAATTATATTACATTAACTCATTTAATTTATTCGAATGTACTTATTTCTATACATTACCCCTCTGAAAAGAGATTCACCACTATAGTTAACTTAAGTTTATGTTTGCTATGGCATGTATAGAAATGATAAACTTGACTTTTTTTCCAAGTTTTTGGATTCAGATTCCAATTTGGCACATGTTACAGGAAGAAAATCATGGAAGAGCACATGATTTCATCAAGATTTAGTAGAATATCATAGAAGAGCATATGATTTAATCAGGATTAAATTGTGGTAACTCACTATTCTCCCTGGTGGTCCAACAGGCCCTGGAGGTCCACTGAGGAGCCGGTACCTAATTCCATCCATGCCTAATATAACGTCACCATGTTTAAATGCAACTCCTTTCTTGCTTGAGTGCTTGTAGTCAGCTTGTCCTTTGCCTACAAGCGATTCATATCCTTTTTTTGAGTGAGCACTGACCAAAGGCTTTTTAACTACTAAGCTCTTTGAAGGAAGTAAGAAACCTTCTTCAGTCAGCTGGTTTAACTCAGGAGAGACTGTAGGCCTGACCAGATCCTTTTGACCAGCTGATGTCTTTACATTCAAAATAGAATCCAGGTCAGCAATGTCCCCAGAGGGCTTCAAAGGGAGCCGCTCAAGACGGCCTCCACCCAAATCTGCTTTCAGTTTTTGAGAGGTGAAGTTCTCCTCTGATGATTTGAAGGTGGTGGACTGGATCTTTTTGTCACTGGTGTCCTTATACCTGCTATGTGTGCTGACAGCGGGAGACGTGAGAAGGTCAGACTCGTCCACCACTACAAAGCCACGAGCCGAATGCTTTGAAGTTTTGTTCGGATAAGACGACATGTCCCATTCACTACGAAGATCTTCATTCTTAGAAGAGACACTGGAGTTCTGAAAGAGAACAAAAATAAGAGATGGACTGAGGAAATGTTCGCATGGCAAACAAGACACATTAACAAAATGCTAAGGGGATAATCCATTAAATATTTCAGAGCAAAAACATGCTGTACTCATTAATCATCTGCAATCCAGTTTAACAGGGTAAAATGTTGCACTGAGGATATTTAAATCATTTTATTGTTATCCATTTCAGCACAAACTGTTTGCACCCTATTCCCTATATAGCTTGTACATAGTGTGTACATTTTTATCGATTGTGGCAGCAGTTATTCATCTAATAATGGAGAAAAGCAACCCTTGAGCACCCTTTTTGCATTTTCAGTTTAAACCAAAAACAAGTGCCAGATAATCACCAAATCAGGTACCATAAAAATGAAGTGCATATTGCACAAAGCAGAAAAAATGATCAATTGCGATAAGGCAATGGCCTACACGTGATTCTGAGCTCAGAGACCCAGAGGCTCCATCCTACTGTCCTCCTCTCTTTCTCGAACAATAAGCTACAGAGAAAGAGCAGTCAGGCACTTAACACTGTAAGGCGGCTGCCTCAGATGAGAGGGACACTTGATCCTCTCAAGGGTGACACAGCTCCCCAAATAATTGTTTTACCCTCCTCAGTGCTACAGGTTACATCTTTGGCTGGAACTGTACCGAACACTGGAACAACTCCTGTGAGAGAAGCTGGAGCAGAACCAGATGCTACAAGACACAATTACACTTTGTTCAGAAGATCAGCCAGTGGGATGTTTGAGAGGAAGTGAGTAGATGCTCTGCATATTCCATGTTAAAGGTTTCAATAAACACCAAAAATGCTAGTCCATTTTACTCATACTCTATTGTTCAAAAGTCTGGGCTCAGAAATTAATTCAGTTTCAAAAATTAATAGAAAATCTATCCTAATTTAAAGACAACAAGTTGATAAAAAAAAAACAATCCAATATTTGGTGATAATAAAGCGTAACAAGATTTATAAGCTATTCTTATAGGCCAGTCATTTTTGTGACTTTGTGCCATTTTGTACAAGATTTAACCACTTCAAAAAAAAAGCTCACTAATGTGATAAACAGTGCATGTTTCATACTTTATTTAAAATTGACAAAATTATCCACAAATTAGTGCATAAGCTCGGATCAAAGAGGCCGAAGATCAATCAGCTCTATAACGAAATAGAAAACTCTACCCTAATTGAAAGAAAACATTGAATTGAATTGACAAAAAGATCGAATCCAATATTTGGTGATATAGTGTAACAATTTAGAAGATATTTTTGTAGGCTGGTCATTTTTGACCAAGAACACCACAAGTGAAACAAGGTGGGGGAAAAATACAAAAACAATCCAAAAAACTTTGGGAAGTAGGCTAGTTATACCCTGTGTGAGCAGGTAACAGGTTTATGTTTTTGAACACAACATAAGGTTTAAGCAAAACATTTTACAAAAATAAGTTTTCAAGGCTATAGGGACAAAGTTTAAAAAATAAGATAAAAAGGTTTTTTTTTTTTTCCTGGTCGTCAAACTGCAATAAAATACAGCTTTAAGCAGGTGTGAATAACAACATCTGTGTGAACCCCAGGGAAACTACTGTAACTTCATACATCTACTGAAATGACCCAGGGACAAGTTGTTGAACAGTCACAAAAATTACTCTGAAAAGTGAAGCTAGTTCTGGGAAAAGATTCAGTTTCGTTTGCAGTTTTTTAAAAATTCGTCATGCAATTAATTTAAAACATTTACAAGTATGACTTGTGAGTCCAAAAGTGTCCAGACACTTTCTGGGGCCATTGGCCATCTGCACTGTCATTTGTGGTTTACCATCCTTTATTTATATTCTATCTAACAATGACACTTCTGGTTAGATGCAGTCTCATTGGCTTTGTACTGTACTTGACAGTGACGATGAATCTGAATCAAACTGAAAGTCTATAATGCTAAAGATCTAAAACAAAGCGACTGAGACATCAATATCAGATAAAGCATCTGCCAGTGAGAAGGTCATAAATACTAACTCAGTTTGGAGGTTTAGAGATATAAACCAATGTTTCACAGACACTGGAAAATGATGAAGCACAATGTCAGAGTTTGGAACTCAAGGCCGCAGGGTAAAATATTATCAGTGTTCATCACAGCTGACCCAACAGTGAATAACGAAGAGACACGCCATAAATCATGGTTAAGACACAGGTATGAGTGAAATCCTTGCAGGTCATTTTTTGAGGAACCCAGCTGGGCAAATCTGACACTCACATCAAGAAAATAACCTGGAATATTTTTGTGGATCCTCAGAAAGGAAATCAGGGTGCAACTGGTAAAGAAGAAGAAAATTAGACAGTATTCAATTTACTTGGCTACCAATGACCTCAGCACCTCAGGTCAGTCAGATTATCTTGGCCAAAACATTCACTTAACATGTTGTTGACCTTCAATTTTATTGCTGTCTTACAATCTCTATAACCTCCACTCAAAATTTACCCTTTTAGTTTATCCTTGTTCAGCAAGTGAACATGTTCATGGAAAGGTCTCCATTACTTATGAACGATTATAGATCTCTAAACTCACCTTTCTGAAAGTTTAGACATATCAGCTTATACAAGAGCTGCCTAAACTCAATGCAATGTGATATTATACATTTGCACTTTTTTCCTTTAGAATACATAAGCAGATAATTCGATACAACCAGATCATAAAACAACTCTGAATATTTTTAAAAATGCTTTTCATTTTGTTTTACACGATTCTTGCGCTAAACATCCAAACAAAATCTGACCATCTAATAATGAATCATGAATTGAAGCACAGTTAAAAGAAAAGACATGAATTTGTTTCCTACCATGGCTTTCCATTTGCCCTCCACATGCATTCCAAGCAGGAGCAGATCTAGTACAAGGTAGCATCCTATACAGACACAGCACACCATGATTGCTGGAGATACACACTGCACCACAGTCTCTGTATCCCTGCTAAAGATCCCAGACAGTGCAAGCTTTCTCCAAGTGCCCTCCCAGAGAGAGAACCTCCCAGACACAGGAGCTGTGCCCAGGCTTCACACACTCAAGCCAACTAAGCCTTCAGGCAGCCATTAAGGTGAACAGCACCCAAATAAAATGTGCAACAGCCACTTGTCCTATTTGTTTAACATTTTAATTATATCTGCAGAACAAAATGGGATATTAGGTCATCCTGAGGGTGAAAGAGGATATACAGTACACCACTGTTCAAAAGTCAGGGGTCAGCAAGATTTTTATATTTAACTGATTTATTCATTATGAAACAAATATTCACCAACGCCGCATCTATTTGATCAAAAATACAATAAAAAAATATTAATGTGAAATATGATTATAATGGTTTTAATATATTTTAATATTTAATTTATTCCTGTGATGGCAAACAGGCATACTCAAGTCATCTGTCACATGCGACATTACAAATGTTTGCATCCTTGCAAAATAAAAGTTTTTTGTTTTTTTTTTGTTTTTTTTTAATCCTGCTGACCCAACATTTTGAACAGTAGCTTATGTACTTCGTAATCTTGGCTTCATCCAAGAATAAAAATTCTGTCATCATTTACTCACCACCATGTCGTTCCTTAAGACTTGCTCTCTTCCGTGGAACACAAAAGGAAATGTTTAGTCAATGGTGAGCAAAGGTACAAAAATGTAAAAAATAAAAAATTATAAAAATAAAATAAAAAAAAACACACCATAAAAGAGCTCCATATGACCCATGCACTATATTCCAATATTCCTTCTGTGACTAACAGAAAGCTAAAACACCCTCCGTTGCAGCTCTCAAATCTCATTTGGCCAGTTCTGAATACGAAAATTGGTTATGAGACACATGAACCAATGACGTTTGGCGTTACTGAAGTCAAATCTTTGACATGCTATTTTATCCGTGATAATGTGAACATGAATGACATTTGAAAGCTACAGTGGTGAAGATTGCCAATGGGTAAATTTCTGTTTTTCCACAAACATAGTGACTGGTTTCAAAAGACTTGGAATACAGTACATGAGTCATATGGGCTGCTTTCATGAGTTAAATAACTTGATAGATAAGAGAGACAAAGAGGACACATGCTTGGAAACTTCATATCAGACAAGGTCAGTTTTAGAACCAAATTAGAAGCTACTTTTGATTTTACATAAACAAAGGTTTCTCCATCACTGCTGAACCGTGACAAATAGAAAACACATTCAGACAACTAAAGCCTGCTGAGACTGACAGACACGCACACAAAAGCAGCAGAGAAGAGACAGATTTATGAAAGCACTGGTGAACCATCAATTAGAAATGACAATTTGTTCCAGAAATAAACTTGATGAGGTTGCTTTAATTCAAAGCAAGTTTTTAAGCAGATCTCCAGCTCTCAGAATCAAAGCAGTGGGATGCTGCGTGACCACGAGGTCATTAAAACAGAGAGGATTAGTGGTAATGGCTGCTATAGTAACAGAGGTAACTCAAGGAGATCAATCACAGATGAAGACTCTCTTGCCTGACTTTCCTGTGGGACCCTGACTCTGAGGTTTTCACAATTTCACTGATGGTGGGTGTTGGAAACCATGATTCCACAATTAATCAAGCAGCAGAAACCACAAGGAATGATGGGAGATGGTCTTTTCATTTGACATATTCAGTATCTACCATGGGGTTCATAAGTCTGAGACCAAAGGGAAAAATCTTTTTAGCTTTTATTTCTCATCAATTCATTTATTACAAATTGCATTATTTAAAACTGTTCATTATTTGAGCAAAAGTTCCACATTATTTTTTAATGTACTGGTTATAGATGTTAGGAATGTATTTAAAAGAGCAACAGCAACAAAACCTAAATCTTACAACTTACTGTAGATTTAGCAGAACGATTTTTGGCTTAAAATATATTAAGGATCCCAGAATTTTAATGTGGACTTTTAGACTCCACTGTATGCATGTTTATGAAACCATGAGAATATCCAAAGCTGAATATTAAATTAAACTTCACACTTTACCAAAGTTTATATCTACTTTATGACTTATTTTAGCTTCAGAAGGGTGCACTAAATTACAGTGCAAAGATCATAATTACATGTCTAACCTTTATGAGGCCAGAATAAATGGATGACAGACAAACATTTCCAAGAATATTTCCATGCTGTGCTGGCAGACATGTGCAGAACAGAACTCCCAAACTTCCTCATTTACATATATACTCCATAAAGGAACGATCAAGAGTTACACCAAAACTAAATCTAAGATTATTTCTGCCAACATTACCTGGAGGAGGGTATTGTATTGTCCTCCAGTAGTTAGCTGATAACAGACAACATTATGTAAGGTCAGCCTCAATTACGCCTCAAATGAAACCATATCCAGATGCAGGGGTGAGCTCTCCGCCATCTTTGATAGATGGGACAGTCCTGGAATTCCCCTATGTAAAATGCCACCTCTTGGGGGAAGATATATTTGAACAGATTTGCCTTGATCTTTCACTGCTATATAATTAAAACTGTCTTTGTGTCATTTATAGTGTGTGAAACCATAACAGAACACTGTTGTAATCTCACTTCCTGTATTACAGGCTTCATTTGCTTTTTGGAGACTTCAACTGTAGGCAGTAGGCTTCAACTGTAATCATGATATGTGATGATCATTACAGAATGTTTTGTGACATCAGCCATGGTCCAAATGCTGGTGTAATGAAGTGAGTTCAATCTGACAGAAATGAAATAATAAAATCACTACAGGTATCTCAGATCACTTTAAAATGTGTTCAGAGAACAGTGAATGCTGATTATTAATCTAATTTAATCTATTAATTGAATGTTCTCAAGGATTACGCACAAATGTTCATGTCTACATAAAGTGCAAATCTTTTCAATTAACATCTATTTTAATGAAAACTAACAGATGTAATATTTCCTCTTTTCATGCCCTAGATTTGATTTGAATTTGTCATTCTAAGTCAAACCCTTTAAAAGTTTCCATTATGAATGCACTGATATTAAAATTGTGGCTGATACTGAAGCAAATAATTATTTTCATGTAACGGCCGATAAACGGTAAATGGTCAGTATTAAAATTCTATTATTTTATAATTAAAAATGTAACACAAAAAGTAAAATAAATTGTTTAAAATTGCATTGCAGCATTATAATGCACAGTATGAAAACTTTTACCTAGAACTAGGGAATTAATTGCTAAATTGTAGGAACAGATTCTTAAAGGGGTAGTTCACCCAAAAATGAAAACTCTATCATTAATTACTTACCCTCATGTCGTTCCAAACGTTCCGTAACACCTTCACTCATCATCGGAACACGTATATATATCTATGCTTACTACCTCTCTGGGCCTTGAACACATCAGTTGCGTTGCTCTCTATGCAGGGTCAGAAAGCTCTCGGATTTCATCAAAAATATCTTAATTTGTGTTCCGGTTTGGAACGACATGAAGGTGAGTAATTAATGACAGAATTTTCATTTTTGGGTGAAATATCCCTTTAAGTTGTGGCCACAATATGCATTTTTTTATGCATGTCATGTACATGTTTCTCCATAGAAATGAGCATGTATAACAACATCAATAACTTTACACTGTCACTCTTGCAATTTCTTTAACCTTATTAATGGCACTGTCAATTTACGGTCTCATTTTTTCATCTCTGCATATACTGTATGTATATTTTTGTACATACCAATACTGTCTATTGCATTTTTTTCTGAGAAGAGAGATTTTCATTGTACTTTGTACATGACAGTAAACAACTTTGACTAAAATGAAATATTCAATACTGACAGATACAAATAAACTAAAAATGCTGTATGATATGATTTACTATACTGAATCATATGATATATTGTATATCCCTGCTTTCCATGAAACACCCAACCAGATTACTGTGGATGAAGCTACACCCACAGCCAACTATGCAGACAGTGTCTAGCAAAATACTGAGTGTGCAATCATAAACACAAGCTTGTGAGGTACAGTCTTTAACAATCAATTCATAATATATGTAAAAAAAAAAATCAGCCCAGGAAACTTCTGAAAGTACGTCCTGCAGTGCACAGAGCTCACTTAAAGTGCAAAGCAATATAGGTGTCTAATGACTTTCCAAGCGAACTGCAAGCTTTGGAGCTGTTCCTGGAGTATACCAGCAAACTCTCAGGCTGCCCGGACTTACTCTCCCAGGCGGGGTGTTTATCAAACCGTCTCAGCACAGCTCCTCTCTGTTACAGCACCGTGCTGAAACGAGACAGTTCCCATGATGATAATTTATCATCGCCCTCCCCATGTAGGAAAATACAGCAACAGCTTTATGAGGACAAATGAGAAGTCCGAGTGATACCTACTTTCCCATTTATTCAATTTCCTGACCTCTAAAGTCACCCAGCTCTCTTCTCCAGCTGAGGTTCATTCTCCCCACATTGTACTCAGGCTTTGTCCATTCATAGCTGCATAATTACTCACCGTGGCTGTATCTGAGCTTTTATGCTGTAATTCATACACAGATCATTTGTAAACTGTCTTTTTGGGGTCTGTAATTAACACTGGGATGTTTCTTGTTGTCTCTTACCGAACCATGTGATTTTCTGGGTTCAGGCCAGAGCCCTGGAACTGAATGTATATTGGCAGTCTCATCTCTGCCAGTAGACGGATTTGATGAGAAAGGTCTGTCTGCTGTTGAGCCAGCTGAGGATGACAAAGGGCTCTGTAGAGTGAATAGAGGCAAACAAGATGTCAATAAAACACACTACTTTCAGTGTGGAAAGATTTTAATGGCATGAAATGCATTTTCTGTACCAATAGTATCACAAAAATCAATTGCGAAAACATAACATCCTAAACACTTACATCACTGGTTTGGCCAATATTGCTGTGTCCAGAGCAATGATAGCCCAGAGCCAAATTTTACACACTTTTCAGGCAAAATGTTGTACTAACAGTTGTATTTGAATTATATGTGACCCTGGACCACAAAACCAGTCATAAGGGTCAATTTTTCAAAATTGAGATTTATACATTATCTGAAAATCTGGAATCTGAGGGTGCAAAAAAATCAAAATAATGAGAAAATCGCCTTTAAAGTTGTCCAAATGAAGTTCTTAGCAATGCATATTACTAAACAAAAATTAAGTTGATATATTTACAGTAGGAAGTTTACAAAATATCTTCATGGAACATATTACTATTAACATATTACTTGATGTCCTAATGATTTTTGGCATAAAAGAAAAATCAATAACTTTGACCCATACAATGTATTTTTGGCTATTGCTACAAATATACCCCAGTGACTTAAGACTGCTTTTGTGGTCCAGAGTAACATATTTGGGTATTTTTAGATGTTTTAGTCAATTTTATTCAAATTTAAATGGCATCTAATTTAAAAAAAATATATATAGTTTTGCAATCATGCACAAGTGCAAAATTAAACCAAATGTTCAAACATTTTATATAGCTCTAACATTATTGATCATGATTGACATTTGAATGACCATATAACCATTTCAAAATCGTTTTAGATTTTTTTTTACTTCAAAAACAATGATAGTGCATTGTTAATAACTTTGTGTTTTATCTTTTAATTATGTTTTAATTGAATAATTTAATTGTTAATTAATCTTTTCATTGATGAAATATTATTTAAACATTTCTCATTACTAATGACTATTTTCAGCAGTAATTTTACCAGATTAGGACTTTTTTTTCTTTTTTTTTAAATGACATATCCCTGAAAAAGATCTTTTTGTATAACTGCTTTCAAGTACACAATGTCCTCAACTCTACCTCAGCGCTACTTTCTGTCTTAAGAAAGCCATGATCTTTCACAGGTTCACACATATGCTGGTGAAGAGCACAGTGATCCTTGGCAGCATTTGCATCTCCCATTATGAAGGTCATCTGTCTCAGCTCTCCCTGTGAAAACAGACACAGATGTCAGAGACAAATCTGAGCTATGACATCAACCACATAACAATCCACTGGCTGAGCACTGATTTTGAGTGTTGGTCAAACGTTCACTCATATGCCTCATCGATTTGGGATGAATAGTGAACTTGATACCACAGTCGCCATGATAAAAACCTAATGTAGGCATTCAGTGCCATTGAAACTCTTGGCATGCTGTTTTGTGACCATTCATTTTTAAGTGTAAGTCACTGAGATGATGGTTTTCACAGCTGAAAAGCAAATTGGTGTGGCAGCCATACATACGTTTCCCATGACGCATTGCTAGTGCTACTTTAGCTGGGTAGCTCTAGTTTCTTTAATAGACATACTACAACACAGTGGTGTAGAAGAAAGACATATTTAGAGTGTTTAATTAATGGCTTTAGGAAAGGCTGGTTGCCCAGACATGATGGATTCTTGACCCTGACTTATGTGTCTTTCCATTCCCTCCTTGCATATAACAAATGAAGAATACCTCAAAGGGTGTCTCAAAGCCCTCCAGGATTCCCCCCACCATCAGCAGGCCATCTGTAGTGATGCCCATGTACGGGTACATCCAGCTCACTTTCTCCACTAGCACACAGTCCACATACACAGCCAGCCATTCAAATGCAACACCAACTGAGATCCAGTGCCACTGCGAGTCAGACAGTCCTGACACTGAAAACCTGCAGCCAGAGTTTCAAATACACTATTATAAGAACAGCATTATTTCAATATTGGTAAAGTTTAGTGCTCAGTGGCATGTGTTAAATGGTGCTTGTACTCATAGTCACGCTGCTGTGTGGTGATGAAGGTGATGCTGTGTGGGCCTATACGGATCTGGAGTAAAATGTGATTATAGAAGTTCAGCAATGTCAACACACTCCGGTCCTCTTCTTGTGAGCTCCGCAGTTGAATCAGCAGACTGAATTCATCTGCAAAGCTGTGAACACACACAGACACTTTGTTAAGTATCGAAGAAATTATTTCATTAGAAATGAGAGAACTTTAATACATACTCTACCATCTCAAACTACCGTCTAATGCTCACCAAGGCTGCATAAATGCGATTGAAAATACAATAAAAATAGAAAAAAATGTGAAAAATCTTCCATTACATAATTTCTTTCTATTACATATTTTAAAATGTAACATATTTGTGTGATGACAAAGCAGAATTTTCAGCAGCCATTACTCCAGTCTTCAGAGTTTCAGCATAATCCTTCAGAAATCATTTTATTATACTGATTTGCTCAAGAAACATTTCTTATTATCACAGTTGAAAATATTGTGCTGCTTAATAGCACATGTGACCATTTTTGGGCGGATGAACAATTTTTAAAAGAACTATTTATTTGAAAAGACATTTTTGTCACAATGTAAAACATTTGTTAAATTTAATGCACCCTTGTTGAATGAAACTATTCATTATATACCCCAAACATTTGAACAACATTGTAAATTTAAAAAAGTATGCATCTTTAATAAAATCATACTGAAAAAGGAAAAAAAAAAAAAAAAAAACAACCTGTCAAATAAAATTCCAAAAAAATAAAATAAATAAAATAATAATAATATATAAATAAATAAATGTATGTATGTATGCATGTATGTATGTATGTATGTATGTCAAACCTTGATCCAAATGCTTCCTGGGAGGGCATAGTGAGTGTGGAATACAGACCAATGTCCAGCACTGGACAACCCTTGTCCTCCTCATAAAGGGTCACGTTCCTGCTGGTTGGTACTAAGCCTGAGAGCTGCTCAAGTAAATCCACTCTTTGTATGAAGAGATTCAGATGTGTGTTGAACCCCTCTGTAAAGAACAAAAATAAAAACAATTCATCAATTCAGCAAGTGACCTACACAGAAACAAGTCACTTAAATCAAGTGACACTTCATAAATGCTTTGCATGATACTGCATTTATTAGTGAAAATAAAATATTACGTAAGAATAGTGGGACACTGAGATGTTGCATAATCCCTTTATTCACCTTCTGACTTGTTTCAGCCTATCGTGTGAAAACGGGCAAGTCTCAAACGGTCCAAATCTCCAGGGCTAACGCAAAGTAGCTTTCCCCTTCCAAGTACTATCCACAGATGAACCTACCGTATTGTGCACAAACACAGTCAGGGCCATTACTGATGGATGAATCTGGGGTGAACCATTCCCATGGAGGGCTGCATTTTTCCCCACCTGATCCCCATAGGACATCAAGGGTGGAGAGAGCAAGCCGTTGATTAACTTTCCATCCTTTGCTTGCACAACATGGCCAAGTAAACCCTACAAGACTCCCCTCTTCATTTTCCCCTTCCCTTTCAAGTACATTAAGAATGAAAGTTCATCCTTCTAACCCCCCCCCCCCCCCCAAAAAGTCTTAATGTACAGATAAATAAAACCCACATCAACTATTAAAGAAAGATGGTAATTTTACCATCAGAGCTCATTTACAGGGATGTTGAAAAAAAGAAGAATAACTCTGTGTATTTAACCTCTACATAAACCCAAATCCCCAATAGCGATATATGGCAAAGCAAAGCACTGTATGATTTGTTCTTCACAAGACATGGTACATGGACCTTACAACTGGATTAGAGATCTAAGTTAAGAGTTTTCCTCTTTAGCGGTGGCCGATCTCTTGTTTCATTCATTGTGGCGAAAAGGGCTTTTTACGCTCACTGCATTCAGGCATCAGTCGTCACTCATAGTCCTGCAAGCAGCATGACCACGAGCAGCAGACTCCGGTCACACATGAGCTCTCGCTGATAACCTGATGAAAGGTGCACATGCCACCATTTTCTACATACCACATGCACACTAAACTAGAATACATGTCTTAAAAGATGTAGAAAGGGAACTGCATTAGATAAAATATCAAATAAACTGACCTGTATTTTACAGAAACACAGCACAAGCACACTTTTGACACAAAAGCAAGCAACAAATTTCACAAAAAAGATTTGTTACATTTAAAATGACCAAGCAATAGGTATATAATTCAACCTTAAGACAAAAAGCATTTGGACACTGGTTCTCAAATGTTGGTGGAATATAGTAAATGTGACTGACATTTATGTAATTTACATTCATGTAAATGAAAGTAAATGACTCAAAAGAGTGAGTTAGTTCTGAGAAAAGGTCTCAGATAGCTTGTTTGGAGATGCAGATTTTGATATGGTTTCATATGGAAAGAAATTCTGATATTTTTGTGTGTGCCTCAAATATCCAAATGCTATTGCATAATCACAGGGACACACCAAAGCTGAATAAATGCATTTACACATGAATGTAGGCAGAAATGATGTCATGAAATGAATTTTTTTAAATATTACAACAATATAGAAACATAAATGACAATTGAAAAAGGGAGATTTTCATAATAACATCAAAGACACCGCCTTTACAATTTAAACACCATGTTACTTAGCCTAAATGGTAATCAAACAGTAAAACAGCACTTTATCAAAGTATTAATATCCGGTTCTGAATTAGGGTACTGCAACGAATCTATAACATAGTGTGTGTGTGTGTGTGTGTGTGTGTGTGTGGCCTGCAAGCTGTGAGGACAGCTGTTTGGTATCATAACTAACTAGTATATTCATTTCCATATAAAATAGTAAAATATGAACCAATAGTATTGATATGATGAAAAAGTGTAGTTTACGAGTTAATTAAAAAGTAAAGTTATATGTAAACACTGATAAACAAAATGAATTAAAAAGTTTCGCAATGCTTCAAAGGGGTATGTGCAACGCCCCATAACATACAGACCACATGGCTGTAACACAAGACTTTAAACAGCTCAGTATGATGTCTATGGTGTTAGAGTGGAGCCAGATCAGAAGAGTGCATCACTGTCAAAGAAAATGGAGTGACTTCAGCAGGTTAAAGGGAAGGAATGATCTAACATCTTGAGACCATGTGCAAAACTGACATTCCCTTTCCCACCTTGACTTGTGGTTATTGTGTTTTGCAGGCCTATACATTGCCCGCATGCTGATCTACTGTATAACTAACTCACCCCAAACCATGTCCCAACTTTGAGAATGTTTAGAAAAGCCACAAAATGATCTAAGTCTGTGAAGGGTCAGTGGGTACTCATGCCTCCTCCTAGAGCACAGCTGAACAAGCATTCATCAGACACAGTCATTAATATCCGTGGACAGTACATATCATAATAACACAAAGGATGAAATGTGACACTCGTGGGACATGCCTTTTCGTGACATTTTTGTAAAGATGTAAATATAATTTTAAAGTATTTACGACCATTTGTACAATCACTGTATTACAGGATTCCGCTCAAATTTCTTACATATGCTCTGCTAATTAAAATCCCATAAAATGATTAAATGCAACATAGGAATTTAGATTTCACAAATTTACATGGATATTATTCAGCAAGAAGATGCAAAAATATTTTCTTTGAAACTCTTTACTGATTTAAAGAATAATAAAAAGCCCCAGAATTTGCATAAGTGACACACAAACACTAAAAATAACATGCAGTCTGAATAACTTATATTTCACATTATATGACAACAAAAACATTTACTGAATGAGGCAACAAAATGTCACTTCCATATGGCCTGCTGAAATTAACTGTAGTTGCATTAAAGTTCAATAAATACATAAAGCTGCACTATTTTACCATTCTTTTCCTTCCTTCTCCAATTACCTGCCTGTAGTTTCTACAGGAACTGGATGTTGAATGCCAGTATGTAAGTTCCAAAAGTCCATTGATCTAGCATGCAGCCAGATTCAGGTCTGATGTTTGGCAACATTTATTTCCCATTTAATGTCCAATTAGCCCCCTTGTGCCGGTTTGTGTTTCATTTACATGGACGGTTCGTTTAACAAAAGTCTTGCGGTAGCAATTATGGAATAAAGAGGGATGAGACTCCATTTCCTAAGCTGTTTCCTTTCTTCCAATTGTGCTGTGAGGTGTAATCAGAGAAGGACTGATGGTACTTATCTCTTTCATTACGAGACTAAAGATGGGACACCACCTGACACCCAAACTGAAGGAAAGGAATAAAAAGTAAAAGATTTCTCTAGTGGGGATTTCTTTAAAAAAAAGGCCTCTGTGTGTATAACTTGAAGCCATTGTGAAATCTGTGTAGGAAAATCTTTTGCCATCATGCAAAATTACAGATCGCATGGATTCCTATTGAAATGACATGAAAATTTGCAGAACAACAGTAAATGTAACTGCAAATTAACTCACACTGGTAGGTAAAAAAAAAAAAAAAGCCTTTCACAGAGAAGCATTCTGTCGCCTTCACCTAAATCCTAACCTCTTAAAGCACTTTTCATTTCCTTCTTTAAGGTGGAATAATATTTAAATATGACAGGGTGACCTTGGGTAATCAAAATCCACAAGAATGCCTTAATTTGGAAAAAATTCAGCAACCATACTGAAGAAAAGAAAATTAGCAAATCAACAAGAGGAACTTTCAAAAACATGAATTGACCCCCATAATATTTAATGGGGTCTGGTTATGTGGCGTGCGGCAGACAGAGAGTGAGGAAGACTCATTAAAGCCTGTGAAACATTGTTCCCTAAACACACCTGAGATCTGTCCTGTTAATCCAAGTAGGAAACACATTAAAGAATTAGGAACGGCACCATGATCAACATTCACAGAGTTTCAGGATGTTTTGAAAGACATTCAATCTTTCTTTTTTCCCATCCTGGTCTATGTGCTGATAACATTTATAGTCCTCGGGGGCACCTAAATCAGAGCAATGTTTTTGCCTCAGTTTTCTAATTACTAACAGCATCACTCAGTTTGTCTGTGGCGGGGGGGGGGTTAGACCATAGGCACTAGCATGGTAGACTTTTAGAAAATAAACTCTCTCAAACTCTAACTTGATCAACAAATGTCAGTTCCACCTTATGTTTAATAGCTTTATGTCACAGCAACGACATTCTGGAAAACAGTGGAACAGTCACAGTTTGTGTTAAAACTGGTATTATGTAATAAATTCACATGTTAGTTTTGCTAAATAATAACTTACATGTTACTTAAGATCGGTTTCCTCTGAATCTCATTGTCACATTTGCAATGACAGTTTGAGACAGAATTAAGAACTAGAATAAGAGAGAAAAATACGAGCAATTTCCAAAAACGGTTATGTCTGAGCTCTGAGGGTTCAATGAGTATTTTCACAGGTGGCATTACACACACAGACAGTTTGCTTTTGTGAATAATGACAGCAATTTTAGGAGTTAACCTTTCAGTTTTTCCAAACAATCATTTATTTCTGAACTACTAATTAATCAAGCTGTCAAACACGTCATGATATCTACCTACTTTGATGGCAGCTCTCACAATTCATGAGTTCATGTTTCCATGTTCTGCTGAGAAAATGTTGGTTAAACATGAAAAACTATTGGCTTCATATAAAATGGTGAGACTGCATATTTTAAGAATCAAAGTCAATGAAACCCAATAATGACATGTTAATGATATTTTATGGATCAAATGCTGAATACAAGCTAAACTGGTTATAGCGATGGTTGGAAAATTTAGCATGACTAAAATCGCTCCAGCTTCTTTCACAAAATCCTCTGGGATTCATGTCAGAACACAGAATGGAAAAGAATTCAAGATGTTGCACTGCAGGAAGCCGAGGTGAGAATCCTCACTCACATCAGGCAGTAAATTCACAACTCATTATCACTCTTACACAGTATTTATCTTGTTAAACTGTAGGAAATGCATTTCTCCAGATTTCCCTGCTCACGCATTACATGGTCAAGGAAATTTCAAATTGAAAAATGACTATTCTTTGTTCTTCTGCATTACCTTATTTCATTTAAAACTCATATGATTTTCACTTATTTCACAGAAATACAAAGAATAGCTTGAGCTATTCCCAGGCAGCTCTTTTTTCATACAACTATAATGGGAATAAGAACTGGCCTTGATAAGTGTACTGTAGAAGTCCAGAACACATTTGCTATATAGAGTATAAATATATTTTTTTAAGCCATACAATAGCTTTGTGCAAAGAACAGACCAAAAAAATGTTATTAAGAAAAGAAAAAAGAAAGATACATATCAAAAGAAAGAAAGGACTTTCATCAGGAACTGCTCCTGTATGATAACAGAATAAGAAAGGAAATGTGTCCTCTCATATTAAGTTCCCCTTGACCAGTAACCCCAGAGGTCTGCTGCGCTGGCAGTGGTGACAGCTCTGGCTGTAGGTGAGTCTGGGCACATTCTGTGATGAAGGACAGGGTTCCAGGGGTCTCTCTATAGCTTGTGGTGCAGTAGTAAGGTACACATTCCAGCTCCTAATGAATACAGGGTGCTGAACACACAGGATGTATACAGCACAGGCTGACAGCCGCTTATCAAAGAGACTCCTGGCCACTCGCCCAACATCAACCCCAAAGCCCTTTTGGATTGGTATCTTTTTGGATTCAATTCAACAATGCATCGACCCTGACAATGAATAAAAGTGCAAAGGATAAAAGTGGAGAACTGAAGGGCTTTTTATAAAAAGCTCACAGTACAGTACATAATACAGTACAGTTTTTTCTGGCCTAATTCACAAGAACAGAATTTTAACACATTCAAAACAGATTCAGCAAATGTAATGTGCATTCATTTACAGAATAATAGTAAGAATAGTATAAAATGCAAATTATATTTTTATTGAAACCTTTATGTTTATTTTGACAATATTAAACATAAAGAGAGGCATTTTAAAAACATCCGTTTAGCATCATTCATTTGTCAACTGAAGCTTTTCATCATATCTGGACCCAATATCTTGATGTGACCTTTTATATTATTTTGAGATATTGTATGTCATTATGCTACTGTCTTTTATACATGGCCTCTTCCTCTACTTTTTCTCCTCTTCTGCTCTCCATGCATCTTTACACTTTGTTTTGTTAGGTTCATTTGGATAGGTTAAAAATGTTATCATTTTAAAAAGTGTTCCATAATTTTGCAACAGATTTCCAATCACGCTGATGATAATATCAAATAAATTAAATTAATAATAATTAGTATTTACTATTATTTAAATGTTTTTCAAAGTGATAACGTCAAGCTTTTAATTAATATTCTCCAAGATTACATTTAACAGGTTGCTGTTTGAGTATATTGTATAACAATTTCACAGTACTTAAAAGTGCTGCAAGAAATTCCAACCATTTTGCAACAAAATGTAAAGTCTGAATAAAGGCTTACATCTTTTAAAAAAAACTGCATCTCTCATTCTTGCTATTTTTATTATAAAAGCAAATATCTCTCCAAATGCCAGACAAGCCATGACAAAACAACTGGAATTGTAAGAAAAAGCTGAAAATGTCATTCCTTTTAGTTGAGAGTGTTTGGTTTCTGTCAACTATGGCACTGACATCTCAAAACGTTCCATGACAAGATGCCAGGTCCTGGACTCTTTAGTTGTCGTGAAGCAGATAATGGATCAGCTCTGAGAAATGGATTATCCAGAGTACCAATCCAACTAAAGTGATGACGAATTTTCAAAGGACATAGAATGATCTCAAACTATGATATACAGGGACTGAAAAAGTATGTTACATCACATGAAAAAGACTTCACTTCACTTGACAGGTCTGATAGGCACAGCTGTTTAAATGGATTAATGTAATAGAGCAATCTCAATGCAGCATGGGAGACAAGGCTTCAAGGTTTCCCTAAAGGAAAGACAGTGCCAAGAAAACCCAAAGAGCGTCATTATCCACTCTGACTTTCCTTACAGAGTTAACAGGCCTGTTCCTGTCCACCAGCCACAAATCAACCGCACACTGAAATTCTGCCAAATGTTGCTTCAAGAGTGAATTTCTCACTAATCAAATCAGTGTTTTGAGAGCCGAATGACTGGCGTCAGAAACGTCCAGGGGCGCCCACAGGATTCCGATCCATGGTAAGTGGACGGAAAAAAATAAGCAAGACCTACACCAGTTTGATGTTTATATTAAGAGGGACACTGGCACCAAATCGCAACACTAACTGTTAACGACCTTGATGAAATAAGTTATCAGCACAATACTGACCTGTGAGCCATCAAAGTAACCCTAATGCTACTGAATAAAGCGTCAAGTGAAAATTCACCCTATTTATTTTCTAAAGGCATGTTATAGAGCTTGAATTCATCCACACATACATTTATGTTTTTACCTTTTCAACTTTTATTTAAATAAAAAACTGAATAAAATGTAGATAACTGGAACTGGACGCAAAAAGTCTCTGGTGACGTATGCATAACTTTGGTCCAATCCAATACTTTGGTCTGCTTTAAACCCATCCCTGTGAACTTGTATTCATCTGGCTCAATGAACAATAAATACAATCAATGACTGATGCATAGAACCAAGTTCCCACCCTTCATCATTTTTCTGTTTGAAAATACACTATACTCAGATGTACATCACAATAAAGTCCCTACTTCTGTTTTATTGCGTTCAATTAAATGTTCACTCTCCTAGACCCAACTGCATCAAACTCTGTGGCTACATCCAAAATATAGTTTGCTAAAAACAGTAGGCTATGTGAAAAGCAGTATGTCCAAATTCACAGTATTCATAAAAAAGTATAGGCTCAGACGTTGTTAAACAATGGTACATGCTTCTGTATAAGGCACAACTCATGATCAAATTTATTGAGAAAAAAAAAATGCATTTAATTTCTAAATTACCAGACAAGCACTACATTACCCACAATCCTGGACAACTAGAGAAATCGCTCTTTTCAGGGGAAAGGAAATTGCAAAGGTTACTGCTTGTTCCCACAGACTCAATGACTTTGCAATCCTGTGCTTCTACCAGTGAGAAAGTGTTCTCTTTATTTAAGATTTTTTAATGCCTCTGGAGGAAATTAATTAAAAAAAAACACAACCTTAACCTTAATGATTTAGATATTATGTTACAGAATATTTATTGTGAAATACTAGTGTGGAAAGGTATCCCATTTTGTGTACAGGCAAGGGCACATAAAATGACTTTTACTGAAGACATTTCATATCAGCATGGCTTAATTTTAGTGCTGTTACACTATTTGGGTATTAAAAAGGAGGTCTTCATTTTCTTGTTTTTGCTCCACAGAAGAAAGAAAGTCATACAGGTTTGGGACGCCATGATGGTGAGTAAATGATGGCAGAATATTCTTTTTTGAGTGCACTATCCCTTTGTCAGAACAAATTATATTTCCCTTTGACATTATGGATTAACAATTTGAAGTGCTACAAATCTATACAAATCTGAACCTTTAATTCCATACAATGGAAGCGTTTTTTAGCATTTATAGTCATAAAATCCATCACTCTCTCTCATATAGTTTAAAAACATATAACTAACTGAAATCATGTGCACATTTTACGAAGGCACAGATTGAGCTCTCTACTTCTTGGCTACTGATGTGATGTGATAAGAGTAACACTGTCCAGATTAAGTCTGGTCTCCATGGCTGTAGCCCAGACAGCCAGCCTGCATTTGCCTTACAGTACAGCAATGCAACGGCCTCCAGACAAATAATCAGTAAGGTTTAAGGGGCTTGTTTCACCCTGGCTGCTCACCAGTCATGGTAATCAATCAGGGACAGCATTAATTATGTCTGCTACTACAGCTGCCTGCTTGAAGTCGCTACAGAGACAGACGCACTGGAGCTTTGATTTACAGTCAAAATGAGAAGAAAGAAGGGATTGTGTTCAGAGCAAACAGACCGTAACCTCGCATTTGACAGCCAATCCGTCTATTAACACTGTGACATCATGCATAAAGCTGATGTTTTCACTGTAATGATTGAGTAAGGACATGACTGGCTAACACTGGCTGAGAGTATATTAGAGTACAGAAAAAGAAGTTTGAGGAAAAACATGTGTTCAGAACAATATTCTGTATGTTCCTTTTTTTTGTCTACTGAACTGATAGGCTAAAGCAATCCCTCTTGTTTGATCTTGTCAACTAATCAACTATTAACTAAAAATCAGTTTTTTAAAGAAATTCCTACTTTATTCAGCAAGTAGGCTTATGCATTAAATTGATCAAAAGTGACAGTAAATACTCTAAAAATGTTACAAAAGATTTCTATTTCAAATAAATGCTGTTCTATTGAACTTTCTATTCAAAGAACCCTGTAAAAAAATGAGTGTACCAGTTTCTACAAAAATATTAAGCAGTGCAACCGTTCAACATTGATAATAATAAGAAATGTTACTTGAGCACCAAATCTGCATATTAGATTGATTTCTGAAAGATCATGTTACACTGAGGATTGGAGTAATTGCTGCAGGAAATTCAGCTTTGCCATTTTTAGATATATTGAAATAGAAAATAGTTATTTTACAGAATATTTCATTAATGTTTTAACTGTATTTTTGATAAAAATAAGTGCAGCTTTGGTGACATAAGAGACTTTTTAAAAAATAAATAAAAATCTTAGAATATGTAATGTATTTTTGATCAAATAAGTGCAGCTTTGGTGACATGAGACTTTTTAATTTAAAAAAAAAAAAAAAAAAAAATCTTATGGGCCCCACAAATCCCCCAAATTTTCACATTACATTTTCATTTTAACATGGGAGGGAATGAAACATCAGCTGAACCTTTTCAGCTTTGGTTCAAGTTAACTTTAACATATTGTACAAAATGAACACATTGTATTTTTGTCCCCTTTTCAATATTCTTTCTATGAGATCAAACAGTAATTGACCTCCTGCTGAAGGTCCTTGCAAAGAAGTTCTAAAATGACAATATGCATTATTCTCTGCCCATAGACAAGGCACTGATGTTGTACCATGATCAGATAGGGCTTTTAAGACCACATCTGCACATTCTGAAAGTCAGACATGATCAAAGTGGTACATGTGATCAAATAAAAGCAAGATGTTCTCCAAATTTCCAGCAAAACCAGAACATTTTCCAAAAACTACAATACAGAGACCTGACCATTCTCACGAACTCCTCAATGATGTAATTTGGGGCTTTACAAACAGAAACATCTCCTATAACTCTAATGTATCTGTCTCAGTAGTATGAAAGTGTAAGAGGTGTTGATGGCAATAGAGCTGTGACTAAAATTTATGAAGCCTAGCAATTGAAAACCAACAAATTCACTGAATAAATGAACACAGACTCATAAATGGCACATCTTATTAAAAGTTGTAAAACATGTTACTGCACTGATTACATAATGGGTTCAGCAGACTCGCTCTAATAATTCCCAGATTATCCACAATGTTCTCCAACCAGTGAGAAGACAAACCTCATTCAATGGGACAGGTGGCTGAAACAGGGCCCATGAGAAACTGTTGTAACATTGGCTCAATTAGAAAACCCAAATCAGATTCCTTTCACATATGGACGTTTTTAAGTACAAATTGTGACATGGTGGTATAAGACTGTGGAACAGATTTCTGGAAAAATGTAAAGAACTTGAATGTGGTTATATGGCTTTTCACTAAGAAATATGTTCAACAGCTGTTGACAGACAACCATTCCATGAGCTTTAAGTGTACAAACTGCAAATACATTATTTGAGTTTATAGTAGCTTGCAGCAGTCTGTAATAGTTTTAGGTTTTAATACCAAGTGATTAAGCTTATACTTAAACACGACAAAAAGGTAATGTACAATTAGAGAATATATCAACATTTATATGCGTTACTACACCGCCACCTCGGGATAATATGGATACTACACAACAGCACTAGACCATGCAAATAATTTAAAAGTTACTGCAGTGATGGCATAACCCATGCAAGGACTGACTTTATCACTATTTGTAGTTAGTATTATTAAGAGCATCTTTTATAGTATGCGCGTAAATGACAACGAATTAAGAAAAGACTGATTCTTAATCAACTAGACGTTAATTTTAGGTTGTTTGTAAACAGTTAAGAAAAAGTTAAGCGTGTCAGTTAGTGAGGTAAATGCTTTTTTAAATTTCATTTTTATTTTTTTTAAACATCGTAAATTATATAATATTAAACTGAATGCTAATCGTTTTGTTTACACTACTCGCGAGCTTCGGCAGGTGTGTTTCCGCTCTGTTCTTACCTGAGTCTGGGACACCAGATCCTGTTTCCGAGAAGTCTGCATGAAAAGCTTTAACCAGTGCACACACTGATAAAATGAACCACATCTTTGAAAAGCAGTGTTCCTCCAGTTAACAGTTAAAATTATGAAAATACTGGGGGGGGGGGGGGATCATGAATATAAATTATAGCCTAAAAGCTGATGTGTCTATGGTATGGAAAGTTTCCATAAGTATTGAGCGTGATATCTGTTATCAGTCTACTTCTAGAAGTCTTGCTCCACAAATGCACGCTTCCCAATCATCCCCGTTCAAGTCCGCCCACATTACCCGAACCAGCCAATCAGATCCAAGTAAGCCTCCAGACAGGTGGAACCGTGATTCACCTTGCCACTCCTGTAGTCTCATGCTTTGATCAATCTGTAACATCATCAATCAAAAAGAAAATACTCTATGATGCTGTAGATATATATTTTATCATATAAATATGATATCGTATAACATGATTTATTATCATATATTTGCATGCATGTTTTCAGGACAGGCTAAATATTCAATAAACCACAGATCTCTATTATTTGAGTTCATTTTTTAATTCAAGAACTTCGCTTCATACAAAAATGTTATAGTAGAAACAACTGCAGATTTCAAAGTCTGGCCATGGAACAGAAATCAGGCAACAAACAAGTCAATAGCAGAAATCAAATAAAGGATGTGCCAGCTCTTATGCATGGATGGAGCTGTCAACATATCAATACTGTTTCCTTTATTTATAAATGTTTCAACAATTCATTTTTTTTTTTATTTCAACAAATCCTCTAATTCATATCAAAGGTCATTTAAAAATCAAACCAAAAAAGAATACATTGTATCAAAAAGTACGAAGATAAACCATGGGTATTTCAACATGCGCATACATTTTAAGACCATGCAAAC
>JAFVLL020003274.1:0-11758 GCA_021397915.2 Tor tambroides | reverse complement strand
GTCCGAACTGACTGCACTGTATTTTATGTATAATCATTTTTTATTTATGTTTTAAATTCATTTTAAATCAATTTCTAATTCCATGTCTTTATTATTTTTAATTCCTTGTTTTTATTGCTGTGATTATTTTTTTAATGACTATTTTACTTCCTTTTATGTAAAGCACTTTGAATTACCACTGTGTATGAAATATGCTATATAAATAAACTTGCCTTGCCTTGCCTTCCCTTAAATGCTGGAAACTGACTTTGCAAACACATTGAAACAGTAAACAAACTTATTAGTATTATTATTGTTGTTGTTGTTGTTTGTTTGTAAATACTTATTATTGCACTCCTATTTGTGTTGTTTAATAGTTTTTAATGACTAGATTTTGCAGACAAATAGATTTATTATTATTATTATTATTATTATTATTATTATTATTATTGTATTGTATTATTTTATTTATTCATTTATTTATTGGTAAATACATAATACTCACACATCCATTTGTGTTATTTCATAGTTTTTATGACAATGTTATTACTTTTTTTTTTTTTTTTAAATGTGTAATTAGTAATAATAATAATAATGAGATTATGCGTCCAAACTTTGGACTGGTAGTGTTGAAGAAAAACAAACAATGAAGACGAAACAAGAAACTTTTCTATGCATTTCATATTAGAAGCTATTAATATTGATCAACCTGTAACTAACAAATAATGGCACACTTTATGTGTCTCATAATGAATGCTAGATGTTTAAGCAAATTCATGTCCCATTTGATATTGAAATATGCCGAGAACATTAACAGCTGAGAGATGAGAAATGCTGTGTAATTCATCCAGACTATGTCATAAAGCGCTTACTGACGCTAAGGCGGTTATAGAAACTCAAACAACCTCGCTTGGCTCACATCCACTGTTTTCATCCTCCATCTGTGCCTTAATAAATGTGAAATATATGTCTTCTGTCCGATAAAAAACAAGCACATTGTACCTCCAGAATGACTTATGAGGGGCTGTCCTACGGGAAAAGAAAAAGAAAAAACGACAAGGCGTTTTAAGTAAACGTTTTGCTTGGTCTGAAAAGACACAAAGCAAGAAAGAAGTAATGAAATCAAAAAAATTTGACTTTTTCTTTGAATAAACATCCAAATGCATCACAATAGCATCTAATCAGTAAAGCATCGCTATTGAATTGTATTGAAAATTAAAACATTGACCACCTCTTATACATTATAGCTTACAAGGTTAATAAATCAGTGCAAAGTGCTTCTGACTCATATTCTGGTTGAAAATGGAAAGATTATGATGTTACTCGTTGCCATGACAACAGAGTGTTACATAAAGGAAAGCGTCCCAAAGTTTAATTCTGTGAGTCATAGAAAGGTGCAAATATAATAATTAAAGCTGCATCTGCAGACTTACAGACAGATTTATTACTATAAACATAAGCAGATAAAAACACTGATATCAGGAATCTTATAGAGGAAGATATTGAAGACACTCACTGTAAAATTAACTGTAACAAAAGTGTAACATGTTAGAATGATGCACATGGAAACATATGTGCATTTATTTGATACAAATTTGTTAGAAAAAGAATCATCTGGCAGCATCAGCGTTTAACCCCATCCGCTCATGATGGGTGCAGTGAACTAGATCCACGTGGATGGTCTGTGATTCAGGGCACAGACAGACGGTAATCTTGCTCTTGTTTGCTAACAGTGTCTTTACAGAGCAGCCTGAAAGGCCAGCTGTCCAAACAGATCTAAAGGAGAAGAAAACATCTCAGGTCCTTGGACAGCATCCTAAGCAACTCTCCAAGAAGCCCCATCAACAGACACAAAGCAGAAGAGGGACGGACGCAGAGTCTGGGAAGTTGTTCTTGAAGGAGAAAAGTAGATTAACATCAGTCTGCCTCCTGATTGTGTTCTGCTCTCCACCTGCTGCTTCAGCAAAGCTACAGATGAGGGACTTTCTCAGCAAACACTCAGGAGATATTGATGCTCAACCTCAGCATGGCAAATGAAATACTGTGTTAATTTTTATTATTATTTTTTATTTTATATGAATTATATGGATTGTATTATTTTGCAACCCTGTTATAAAAATTTAAGTATCACTAAAAAGTTTTACTATTTTCACTCAGAAATTGCTAATACATTTCACAAATAATTACAAAGAAATGCACAATAAATTTAAGATTGAAACTGTATTTTGTTTATATATATGTTGTGAATTTAGTTAAAATTAACTATTACTCAGTACATGATATCTGGTTTGGGATCAAATGTTGTAGTTGTTTGTCATTGTAAACTTATATTTCCAATAAATTAAGGAAAATATTTTTTTAAATGTTTTAGTTACAATAACTCGCAGTAACAGGGTTGAACTGCTGAGCCTGATGAATGCAGTAGCAAATTTGGGTAATAAAATAAAATAAAATAACATCCTTTTTTATTTATTTATTTGTAAATATATTTATTTATTGATTTATTATTGATTTATTTATTTGTAAATATGTAACTATTGCACTATTTGTGTTATTTGTTTTATATATTTACTTCAGTTTGAAGACAAATAAATAATAATTATTATATATATATATATATATATATATATATTTATTTTTTTTTATTTTTTTTTATTATTATTTATTTTTGTAAACACAATTCTCACACCCTCATTTGTTATTTCATAGTTTTTATTGACTTTACAGAAGACTGTACTATTATTATTTTACTATTATTGTATCATTTATATATATATATATATATATATATATATATATATATATATATATATATATATATATATATATATAATTATTTTTTATTTTATTTATTTTATTTTTTTTTAATGATTTTATGTTTATCTTCCATAAAATCCATCCATTCGTCCAACCAAAACAAACCATGAATTTGTGCCCTTAATTCTTTTAAAATGTAATGGGCTGCCAAAATGTTTTGTTAGTCAAAACTGTTACTATTATATCATTCCTATTATGACAAAAACAACCTCAAAACTACTGTCTGCCAGAGGTGGGTAGTAACGAGCATATTTATCAAGCATTTACTTGAGTAAATTTTTTGGGTAAATCTTAATACTTATATTTTAAAAATGGGTACTTTTACTCTTACTCAAGTACATTTTTAGAGAAAAAACGGCACTTTTACTTCGTTACTGTGGACGACGCTCCTCTCGTTACTTTATCTTAATACAATACAAGTTAAAAATCCTTCAGTTTATTCCAAATGCGCCATTTACTTTTCTCTGGGCAATGAGCGATGCCCGTTCGCGAATGATTCACTCTTTTGAGTCAATTCTGTTCGAAAGCTTGATCAAACCATTTGGTCAACCAGTGAATCGGTTCGCGAATCAGTTTGAATGATTCGTTCAGTTCCGTGCCGCACGCGCTGAGTCGTCTGAAGCGGTTCTCACTCAGAGTTGTAACAGAAAGTTTAAGAACATCAAGAGCGTTGAAGACGTGGCTTTGGATCTACAGTCAGTTGAAAGCAAATCTGCAAAGGTTTGCTAGCTATAAAGATCTATATTAGATGAACACTGCATGTGCTGTCGGTTCCACAGGTATAGATTCGATTACAGTACTGGATACCACTGACATTACCAGTTTGTTGTGCATGTATCTTACACATTAAATACAATTTATAATTTATTCATTAAATAAGCTGTCACAGAGTATGAAATGAACACCCGCCAAACCCGCGTTATTTCCAGGAGGAATGCCTTTGCCTAGACACAATTAATATTGATATTTTCACAATATTTACGCTTGCAGAAATAAAGGCTACATTTGTTTACATTTATGGAACAGACGGAAGTAGATCCGATTATATGCATTTATTTCCTTATGTTCAGATGTTCTGTAGCTGTCATGTGAGGAGATTTCTCTCTTCTCCGTGTGTCAGAGGTCATATACATACATAATACATAATTAATTAATATACTTAATTAATAAATATAATTAATATACTTTAAAATATAATTTAAATTAGTGATGTAAATCTGAATTTTATCAGTTGGGTTACTCCAGTTTTCAGAGTCATATGATTCTTCAGCACCACCTAATATATTGATTTATTATTTAGTGTTAAGTTAAAAACAGCATATGCTAGTTAGGTATGTTTTTTGAAGGGATGCTGGTTTGGGCTGTTTATGCTGGTCGGCGCTGGTCTTAAGCCGGTCGGACCATTTTAGGACCAGCACATGACCAGCTTAAACCAGCTAAGGACCAGCATAAACCAGCAAAGGACCAGCTTAAACCAGCTCAAACCAGCATCCCATGCTTCAAAACATACCTGTACCAGCATATGCTGCTTTTTTCAACAGGGTTTTGCTACTTTTTTTGGAACCTGTGACATTTTATTCAGGATTCTTTTATGAATAGAAAGCTAAAAAGAAAAGCATTGATAATAAATCAACATATTGGAATGATTTCTGAAGGATTATGTGACACTGAAGACTGGCATAAAGGCTGATAAAAATTCAGATTTGCATCACAAATAAATTACATTAAAAAAAACATCTTTTGAACGGCAGTGTGTATGTATAAATTTTATCTAAATATCTATATATCTAAATAAAAATAGACTATATTCAGTATATGATCCAAAGTAACTAGTAACTAACTACTTGAGTAGTTTTTTTATCCGATACTTTTTTACTCTTACTCAAGTAACTATTCATACTATTACTTTTACTTTTACTTGAGTAAATATTTCTACAAGTACTTTTACTTTTACTTGAGTACAGTTTTTGGGTACTCTACCCACCTCTGCTGTCTGCACAACCTTTACTGTATCTGAAATAACTCCTAAATCATAGTTCCTTGCTTAAAATATTCCCTCATTACATGCATAGAGAAAAAATAGTTTCCTATGGTTATTTTCACAATATATAATCACTCATGTGCTCCCAGTGCAGTGTGCATTAACGCTTGAGTGAACTCGAGGCTTTGTCCCCAGCGTTTCCTCCGCTTGTACATCCGTGTCATTACAGCATTCAAGCCCAATCAGAGCCAGCGACTGTGAGAGGATGTTAAATAGCTATCTGTGTTTCTCGCTCCTTCACACCGCTGGCATTTAACGCTCGCCCGTCTCTTTCATTTTCATTTACCCCGTCATGCGTGGCTTTGCGCCGGAGAGCAGAGAAGCGCACCAGAAGCGTTTGATAATTGCACAGCGTGATCCATTAGTCTTAGCGTGCCGTAGCGTCGCTGGTGCTGGGAATCAATGGCATGTATTACAGAAGTAATGACTTGTCTTTAAAAGGTTTGAATGGGATTGCATGTTGATGTGTTGCAGATACTAGTACAGTATTTTTGTTCGATGTTAGACTGGTAAATCACACTTCTGTTCATACACTGTCAGAAAAGTTCATTACACTGTAAAACTTTCAAATTCTGACTGGAGGAAGAATGGTTTATTCTAATTATAATAATATAATAATTCTATAATAGTTATAATAATATATATAATAATTCTGAACATTATTATTAAGCAATTATTCAACTGTAAATTCAACAATAAATAAATAAATAAATTTAATTATTATGCTTCATAAATTATTAAATTATATACAAATTTTGGAAAAGCACACACTTCACATATTCTTTATTTATTTATTCTTGGATCTATGCAGTCCAGGGTTTTTCCAAAACTTTTTAAAATAAATTATTACTTTTATTGATCAAGGATGCATTAAATTGATCAAAAGTGACAGACATTTCTAATGTCACAAAAGATTTCTATTTCAAATAAATGCTGTTCTTTTGAACTTTCTATTCATCTGTGAATCCTGAAAAATAAAATGTATGACAGTTTCCACAATATATATATATATATATATATATGGAGCAGCACAACTGTTCTCAACATTGATAATAATCAGAAATGTTTGTTGAGCAGCAAATCAGCATATTAGAATGATTTCTGAAGATCATGTGACACTGAAGACTGGAGTAATGATGCTGAAAATACAGCTGCAGATCACAGAAATAAATTACAGTTTAACAATACATTCACATAGAAAACAGCTGTTTGATATTGGAAAAATATTTCATAATTACTAATGTATTTTTGATCAAATAAATGCAGCCTTGGTGAGCAGAAGAGTCAAACTCATCTTACCAACCCCACACATCTGAACAGTAATGTACATTTCACTGTTCTACTTTAATGGCTTATTAATAATTATTTAAACTTTTAATGACAAGTTTTGCTAATGTGTTGTCTATTTGATGTCTAATCTATCTCAGTCCTGAAGAAAAAACAAAAACAAAAAAGCATTGAGTATATGCTTTGCTCATGGTGGCCAGCTTGCTAGATCAAGGGTCATTTCTACCAGACTGAAGAACACTGACAAAATCAGCCCATTTTCATCTACCAAGCACACATACAATAGAAACACAAGTTTGAATATTGTTTTTCAGTCGTATCATTATCATAATGCTGCTGTTATTTGCCAACATAGGAAGCAAGTCCCAATGTGACAAATAGTCTGGAGTCATTTTGTGAGCCGCCACATGGCAGCCTGTCAGGAAACTCTAATTAATGGAAATCAGATCCTCAAATGAACCCAAATGGGAAAATACTTCTCTAGAATACAACGATTGTTTTATTTTTGCTGATCTTGCACAGTCACAGCGCCGTAGCATGCATTATACGCTCCCATTTTCACTACTCAAAGTCAAAAATTGCTCCTTTTAGTTTCTTTTTTTACTTCCTTTCTGGTCTTATTGTGAACTCTTCATCTGTGCATGCTATAGTCTAAGGGAATATTTGATCAAAGTATGAACAGCTCTGATTTTTATTGATGTCCAAACAACCTCTCCTGATCCACAAAAACACATAAAAATCAGTTGTGAACACTTGATGTTGACTTTAGGGACTGTGTGATTGGAAGACATTTATGTGACTCATTGCAATATGAACAGAGATCAGATTTTGTATTCACACTGGACTGTTACGATTCCCTCAGCAGTTGGGCAAATGATATAAAAGTTCAAACTCAGTTCAAGGTCAAAATGAAACAATCATAATAAAATTGGGGATTCAGTGAGGTAATTGGCCATTATAAAATCTTGAGGTGAAATTGCATCAGCGAGCTGATCTTTGCTTCTAAACTCCTCTACATCAGTCGAAGGCAGAGCCGCAGCAGTAGAAAAATCACATATAATGCTCAGATGCACTAATGAAATGGCAAATGAAATGTAAAATCTCATCCTCACCTGATCCATTACTCATCCATGTCTCATTCTCAGTAATGCTTTTGTGCAAATGGACTAAAAAACAGCATTGTGGGTCTCCTTGGATTAACAAAATGAGCACAAATGACTGGTTTAGGCTTCTGGAGACCAGACTGGCCTGGGTTCAATTGACACTGACATTTTTAGAAAAGAGTGAAAATGAGTGCAAAATGATTCTTGATCTCAGTGAATCTTTGGTGGGTTAAGATGGCGCGGTGTTCAGATTCGCCATAAATGCCATGCTAAATATATCTGATCTTTCCCACCAGTAGAAATAAAATATGTGAGTCTAATACAGTTTTTTTTTTTTTTTTTACGATTGCTTAGTCACGATTTTAAAAAGAAGGCTCATTTTGTCAAAACACTACACACAATTCATACATCCACACACAAGTATCAGAACATCTCAGATTTTTTGCAAAACGAAACACTTCATTCAAAACTTTACAATAATTTAACAAAACCCAGTTTTGGTACCACATGACACACACATGGTTCATATAGTTGGATTCTGTTTGAACCACTTAAACACTGCTGTGCTCAATCTTAAACTCTTATAACATTTCTATTTTTAATAGTTTTTTTTTTTGTTTTTTTTTGGTGAGATATTAAGTAAAGTGCATGAACATACTGACCAAACACAACACATGAGACAACTACTGCACGTTCATGATTTTTTTTTTTTTCAGCACATTGTAAAATCCTTCAAGTACATCATAGCAATTAGGCTGTATTTTGCACTGAAAATCAGAACATATTACACATACAATATAGTATATAAACTTTTGTGCAGACAGGAAAAAAGAGCTTAACATCATCTCTTCGTACAGCTGGATATGGCCCCTTCATCCATATCACAGGCAATGTCCTCCCTCACAAGACAGCAAGGGAAGAATCTTCTAGGATGGTGAACCCATCCTTACACAGACTCTGCATCTATTAGGTGGAATCTACGAGGGGAATAACATAGGGTCGGAGATCATAAACCTTCCACTGCCATGCAGAAGGGAAAAAGGGAAGGAAGGGAGAGTGTTGTGGCAGGTGCTGGAATAATGGAGCCAGTTTCTGGTTGCATTAGTCCAATACACGGCTGTCCAATACTTTGTCTAAAAATGTGAGTGAGTATGTGGTCGTTGTTGTAAGGAGCTATTTTGGCATGCTGGTGGAGGACCCCATTCTGCGTGATTGCAGCATATATTGTGATGTTACCACCACGTTGACCCGGGACGTTCAAAATAGCTCTGAGGCCAAAGATGTTTGTCCCTATTCCTCTTCCTCTTCCTGCACCACTGCCTTTCATTTTTGTTGAAGACAAAAATTCATCTGTTGCCTTTTTTTAGTGCTTACACTTTGATTGTTGAGTTTACAGTTAAGCACCTAAGTGTCTTCACACCTGACGGCCGTGTTTGATCAGTTGGTTCATATGTGTAGTATTTTGGAAAGCAGTGCCTTAAAATGGCAAAGAAGTGACATTATGTAAGATTTCTGTGTCTAATGTTGGGAAGTGTGTTTAGTGTCTTGCAAAACAATGTGTTTCGCAAAAAGGGTGAGGCTGAGAATGTGCTTATAGTTGTGCAGATTTGAGCTGAGGTTTTGCTCTTTGAGTGTTAGGTTTCACTAATTGTGAGTTATTTTTAATTTTAGTGTGTAAGCTATCATAAAAAAAACTAAGTGAGTGCATAAGTTTATGCCTGTTCTGCCATAAACTTAAATACACAGGGTAATTAACACAAACACACCTGGAACAGAATAAACTAATAATCACATCTGACAAGGACAGGAAACAAACCAAATAAGGGCACAAGAGGCGGGAACACATGACCCACACACACACAACAGAACCCTGACAGATATATTGTAATGTTTTTTAAAATCTGACACCAGAATTGCATTTTGAGTGAAAAGCAGCTTTTGTTTGGAATTATTTAAAAAGCACTAAAAGCATACTGTATAATAAAAATTGTATAACTATATGGGTAATATTTATAAAACAGCCACACACTGTAGATGCTTTATTTGACCTGCAAAAATACTCAGTTATGCATTAAACAAATGTTGTTCTTTTGAACTATCCTGAAAAATAAAATGCATCACGGTTTCCACAAAATATTGTGCAGCACAACTGTTTTCAACATTGATAATAATCAGAAATGTTTCTTGAGCAGCAAATCAGCATATTAGAATGATTTCTGAAGATCATGTGACACTGAAGACTGGAGTAATGATGCTGAAAATCACAGAATTAAATTACATTTCAACAGATATTCACATAGAAAACAGCTTTTACACTGCAATGATATTTCACAATATTACTGTTTTACTGTATTTTTGATCAAATAAATGCAACTTTCATGAACAGAAAAGACTTCTTTCAGAAACAAGACAAAAGTGTGAACGGTAGTTTAATATTATAAAATATATTGCAGTATATTAATAATATGTATGTATATATATATATATATATATATATATGTATATATATATATATATATTAAATACTAATAATTGCTGAATTGTTGATTTCACCACTTCTTGGTAAATAGAACAACTGCATAGAAGTAGAAAGAAACAAATGCATTTCATAGTAATCAAGGCAAATTAACATTGACCAACATGTTCAATAACCGATCCAGCACAGGAGGTGGTGGTGTGTGTGTGTGCGTGCGTGCATGCGTGTGCGTGTGTGTGTGTGAACTCGCGCCTGAGGACCAAAGCAAACACAATGATGAAACGGCCTCCAGAGCTGTGTGCAGATTCAGAGTTTGTGACGTGATGGAAACTCTCCAGATGAGTCCAGCAGGACCCAGTCCTTCCTCAACCTTTTTACATTAAGAGACAAAAAACACAGAGATTTTAAGGAAAACCTTTACATTGATAGCAGTTACCCAGGACTTGTCTATTATCAAGTACTTATCGCCACACATTGGATGTTCAGTGTTTGCTCTGTTGGTGTAATCCGTTAAAACGATTAGGAAGAATTGTTACAAGTTGGCTCCGTGCCTCACCAAAGCCACACAGGGAAACAATTAACATATTTCAGAGGCAGAAGGTAGACACCGGCTGATGGTTGGCAAGAGAAACAGAGGCTTTTTTCCATTGTATTTTTTACTGCACTGCAGTGCTGATCTTCTGTATCTTGTCAGAACCAGTTCCCAAACGTACAGATGTTAAACTAAGGTTAGGCTCCAACGGCACACCCACAGACCGCCCACCATCCGCTCACCCACCGAATGATGCATGCCGCACACAAAACTGGAAAGCACTTCACAAGCTCCAGCCAAGACTTGTCTTGTGCAGCCCAAGAAACAAAAATTGTCTTTGCAAGGTTCGATATGAGTATTTGTAACAAATACTTAAAGTAGTCTCATGACTTTAACGGGGTCATGAAGTGGACACACAAAATGTTCTTGATATTCACAGACAGTGTTGTGGGTAACGCATTAAAAGTAACACAAGTTACATAATCAGATTAATTTTTCAAGTAACTAGTTAAAGTAATGCATTACTTTTTATTTTACAAGAAAATATCTGAGTTACTTTTTCAAACATTGTTTTCCCATTGACTGACAGCTCTCCTGTCAGAAATCTGGAGTAAGTGCAGAGGAGTTGTGTGCTTTAATTATATATATTGTCACGAATCCGGTCTGTGGCCTTCCGCCCAATAGCCACCAGAGGTCGTCCTTTCATCATATTGACTCTTACACTGCACAGACTGTTTCACAATACTCCGGACTACATATCCCAGCAGCCATTTCACATATCACACGCTCACACCTGAGACCAATCACACAATTACACACACACCTTAAATAGGAAGCTTCCACCTCCAGTCAGTAGCGCTTCCCACAATGGGGATCGCTTTACGGTGTATTTGGGCTGCATACACCACCACTCAAACTCTAAAAATGGCAGCGCCCACTATGATCTCTCCAGAGGTGGCGGCTGATGCTGCAGAACTTCCTGAGGTAGTGGCGCTCGCTGCTGTGTTCCCAGAGGCGATGCCCGCTGCAGTTTCTCCAGAGGCGGCGGCTGATGCTGCAGAACCTCCTGAAACAGTGGTGCTCTCTTCAGTTCCTTGCATGGAAGTGGCGCCCAGTAATGCTCTCTCAGCCTGTCATGTCACGGTCAAAGGTACCATTGCTGAACTTTCTGCATATGTTGAAACTCCTGATGGTGCTGCTGTAGAACCTCTAGAGGTGGCGGCATCCGCTGCAGAACCTCCAGAGTTGTCAGTGGTATCCACTTATCAGCTCTCAGCCAATCCTGTCACGGCTGTGGAGGCCATCCGTGAGCTCGCTGCCTGTTCTGTCATGGCCGCAGAGGCCAATGAACCTTCCTTTGCTCATGTTACGGCCTATGAACTGTTGTCCTGCCTTGAATCAGCCGAGGTGGCTGGTTATGAACTCTCATCCTGTCCTGAGCTGGCCATGGAGGCCAATTATGAACCATTGTCTTGTCCTGACCCAGCCGAAGAGGCTGCCTTTGAACTATTAGTCCCATCAGT